>VWPV01031049.1:0-52616 GCA_013389885.1 Geococcyx californianus | reverse complement strand
TAAAAATAAAGCATTTAATTTTAAGAAGCTCTGTAATTGCAAGACCACTTTCTTTTTCTTCTATCAAAATATTAATGCTCATGATTTATTTTCTAAATAAATTGTTTATGTTTTTTGATTCAGTCTTTTTCATACTGATTTAAGAGAGTATAAGCACTATATATATATATTCTTTTCCTAATGTCTTAAAATGGCGAACGGGCTAATGCTCCTTAAATATATATATATATGTGGATTTTTTTACTTATTAGATGAGGACAAAAAAGAAGTTGTTCATAGGTAAGTTTTGAAATAACGATTAGAGTGATTCCAGTAGTCAGTATAACAGGTATTCAGCCCTCAAATCTTTCTTAGAATTTGTAAACGATTTTACCACTAGGTCTTTCAGAACAATTTTGACTTATTTAATTTCATTGTGAGACTCATGATCTGAAAGCTGCTGCGTTTTCTGGCTTTTTTCGCATTTCACATTATCTCACTGTCATGTACCTGACATCCTCATGCATATGTACGGAGTGACTTATTCTATTCACAGACATTCAGAGATAAATGCTGTAAGTATTTAGCGATGAATGCAAAAACTGAAGCAGCATTTGTAGTCTTAATGTGGATTTTTCAACTGAAACACCACAATAACATATATGTGTGCTCTCTATCGAGCTTCCAATTACTTTTGTACAAATCGGCATTAAAATTCTTCAGCAATTTCAAAACTGTTTACATTCAAATTCTTCTACAGTTATTTAAAAAAATCAGGAATTAGGTAAATTTGTATATTTTTGTGTACTGATAAAAGCTAAATCACCTGCATATACTTTCAGAACACATAATCTAATCATTTATCAGTTAAGTATCATATGCACAAAACCTTATAGACAACTTTTAGCTAATTCTTTCACTGAGAAAGTCAGCCAGACCTTAATATATTTTCTGGCTTTTCTGTCTTGACAAAACTAGAGAACAGTGCTTATGATAAGGTTATTATTCTTGAAATGTGAAAGCTACTCAGTTAAAGTGCTCAGGAATTTTTGAGCAAGAGAGCACGTATTCTAACACACCTATATAGTGAATTCTTTGCTCCAGACCGCCCCATACTTGCTGTCTATTTGCAGACCTTAAACATAAGAGAGGTCATCATCCCCTTCTACTCGGCACTGGTCAGGCCGCACCTTGAGTGCTGTGTCCAGTTTTGGGCCCCTCAGTTTAGGAAGGATATTGAGATGTTAGAGGGTGTTCAGAGGAGAGCAACGAGGATGGTNTAGGTGTAGTTAGTAGGTGTAGGTGTTGGGCCATAGGTTGGACTCGATGATCTCAAAGGTCTCTTCCAACCTTACAATACTATGATATTGTGATAATGTAGGGGAAAAATAAAACATGTAAAAGAAGGACTTTGATTACTACACAAAAGCTACTGCAAAAAGTAGTAATTATCATGTTCTTCATAGAGTGTCCCTGTGCCAAATATTTAAATATCATTGTGTACCTGTGTTAATTAAAAGCAAATACTTTAACCTAATTTTTTTAAAAAAAATCCTTGGTAATTTTTATGAATGGAGAATAAGAATAATGCTATATTGGAAACCAAATCAAAATTCCAAATGTTTGGAACTGCTTTTCTTGGAGAATATGTGTCCTTTTAGCCAATGTGTGACACTGGATACAAGGACCAAATTTGCTTTCTATTTGTACTTTCTAGCTACTAAGCATACTTCCTTCAACGTTCTGACCAAGGTATTGCGAGGCCTTGAATTTTCTTAAGGCTTGGAGAGAATGATCTTCTCCTAGAACTGTATGACCAGCCCAGATCAACAGCAGGCAACCTTTTCCAAGCCCTGAACCTAGATCTGGAAACATAGCTGGTACCGTACAAATAATGTTGAAGGCCTCTCTAACAGAGGAGCTAGCATATCTTGCCTCTTTCGTTATTATTGAAAATATTAACACTGTTATCCTCTGCACACTGCCCTAGAGACACTTCTTTTATATCTGAACTTGTACTAGGATTATCCCTGTGTTGTTTTCCCCAGCCCTTGTACTGTGACATGAAAGTCAGTGGAGGTATAGGGAGAAACCAAAGTTAAATCATTTCTTTGCCCTCCTTTCTGCCATAAGGACCTTGGGAAGTCATATCTGGTCTCTGAAGTTTAATTTCTTCATCAGTAAATTGAAATGTGTTCCAATTCTTCCTTGGCAAAGAGTTTTTTGTTCCCTGGCTGAAAAAGAAGCAACAGTCACTAATTAGGTATTATGGAAATATTAAAGTGTTTAATAGCAAGTACTCCTATGTGTACTAGACAGACAGATAGTACTCTTGTATTTTATTTATTTGTGAAAAATATTCTGTGTTGTGATTTCTAGAATCATGAAATCAATCTGTTATGGGTGTTTTACTAACTTCATCGTATTATTTAAAATCATCTTTTTTATTTAGTGATAGAGAAAGAAGCAATAGAGTAAGATTTACTGTAAATCAGTGAGGACTTTCAGAGATCCAGAACTCTTGCAGGGCTCTGCTATGGGGAAGATCATAGTGGTACTGTTTTATAATCTCTGCTTTCAAGATAACCTTCCATGTTAATTGACAACAATGAGCAAGAGATGGTGTAGAGGTATATAACAAAAAATAATAAAATATGCTTGTTGGCAGTTGTTTCCAACTAAAATAACTAAGTCTAATCTAAAAGCAAATAATTTTGTTAAAAACAGTGTACACGCACATTGTAGCGCATGTATTCCAAATTCTTGAGTCACTCCAAAACAAGATCATGTTTTTCATGAAGCATGTATAGTTTTTTAAAACTAGAGAAGCTTACGATTTCTCTTTCAGAAGAATTGTCTTGGTCTTGGCTGAGATACTGTTAATTTTCTTCTCAGTAGCTGCCGCAATTCAGCAGAAGAACGATGTTGATAAAATGTTGTTTTAGTTGTTGCTAGGTAATGCTTATGTTCGGTTGGGATGGAGTTAATTTTCTTCCCAGCAGATTCTGTGTTCTAGAGTTAGAATGGGAAGAATGTAGATAATACACTGACATTTTTAATACATTGATATTTTTATCTGTTGCAAAGAAATCAAGAACTTTTTCAATTTTCCATGCTCTACTAGTGAGCAGGTACTCAAGAAGGTGGGAGGTAGCAGAGCTAGGCAGCTGACTCAAGCTGTCCAAAGAGATATTTGATACCATATAACATCATGCTCAGTACACAAACAAAAATTATATATCAGCCATTTGGATGAGATCAATATGTTTTAGAGAGTAAAAGTATTTAAATCTATAAGTGCAGGCTAGTTTAAGTCAATTGGCCTCAGCAGTAGATAATAGCCAGGTACACATGTATTGTCCTAATATACGCACATCAGTAGATGATTTGTTATTACTTGTCATTCATACTGAGTCCTAATTTAAAAAAAGTTATTATTTATTGTGAAAAGTCTAAAGATTGGATATTTTATAAATACAATGTATGAATTCAGTTAATAAATGTGAGGGGATTCATTCATAAGTAGGGAAACAACACAAATACAAATAAATCATGATGGCAGTGCAGACGAATTAACTTTTCTGTTACATTGATTTACAAGGCTACTTTTAGCCTTAGGTATAGGAATATTTTGTTTTAGCTAGCTTGAAAGTTTAGCTTTATTTTGAGAATTAATTGCAACTATTTAATAAAACTGCTTTTTAAAATTACATGTCTTATGATTTAGAGTACTGATTGGTGTGGTGGAGAGGTTTTATTACCCTGATGTTAGCTCTCATTGAAAGATGATTAAATGGATTTAGGATACTCTTCAGCTATTCAGATCACAACTTTCATCCAAGTCATTACATATTTTCCTTCGGTCAATTTTAATGTTTCCATTCCATTTATGAAACTGTACAGGCTGTCACACTTTATAAATTTAATATATTCACAATCTATCCTTAAATGGAAAATGCTTTAAGTTAGACTGGTGGTTAACATGACTGAAATGAATTAAAACAATATCGGGACCAGTGTGCTATGCTTTTATGTTAATTAGAAACATGTTGAAGTGGTCCTCGGCAGATACCCACAAATGAGTAAAATTAAGTCCTGCTTTCTCTGTTCCAAGATATAAGCAGGCAAAACTTTAGGGTTTTTTAGTTTTTATTTTCTATGGCTAATGTGAGAATTCTTTAGTAGTCCATGTAGCCGCATTGCCTGGCTCATCGGAGGGATGGTGCTAACTATTTAACTACTTTAATTTATTTTCCCATTCTTCTTAAAGTAGAGGTATAAAAAAATGCGGGGCTTTTTTCCGTATACATAAATTGTGTGATGCAGGTAAGCAAGGTAGGGTTATAGAGTCCCTTTAGAATTTCTGAAAATTACACAGGATAATGACACAGATAAATCTTCTTCTAAAAAACATTTGACCTATCTTGGCTTGGGAATTTAACAGTTCAATGTCTAACAAACTCATGTCGTGTTGTATTTGCATTCAGTAAGATACAGTTAGTCACCTCCAGAAGGTAATTTATGTCATGTTAGGCTGGACAATAAAAATTACATTAACTGCACTCTGGAGTTGTCTATTTTTTCTGCTAGGACTTGAAAGAAGATTTAAGATAACCACATTCTGGATATTTAAATTTTAAGCATAGAAACTGAGGTGAAATTAATTTTATCCTATGTTTAACAGCTAGTGAAGTAGTCTTATATAGGATAAAGGTTACATTTAGACAAATTATATAGTCACATAATTACATCCATTTTTTTTTTCCTTTGGAAGACAAGTCTTGGAGAAGAGTTTTATATTGAAACCCTTGGCTTTATTTTTAGAACAAATCAGAAAGTCAGATTTACAGACAAAAATAAAATACATGCAAGTATATCATAAAAAAAATGTTATTTGTTGTGAACTGTTTTGTTTGTTTGTTTGCTTGTTAATTTCTTTGTTCATTTTCCTAAGAGGATGAAGATTTAATCTAGGTTTTTTTGATATGTTTAAAAATCCATTTGTGGCAATATTATTACTTTTTCATAAAATATTTGATCACTGTTTAATTGCAGTCAAAATAAGTAAACGTCTTGTCCTTCAGTGTAAACACTGCTTAAAGCACTCTTCATAACCAGTCAGACCCTGAGCACAAGCAAAATACCAGAGAAGGTTTAGATTGGATATTAGGAAATATTACTTCACCTATGCCTTTTCAGATATCTGGTGAATCATATCCATAAAATAAGTGCATAAACTCTCTGTCGAATCAGTGGAGAACATCTTCCACATGTGAGTATTTTGATTAGTACGTGTTTGGATTCAGAGTCAAAAATCGTGCTATTGACTTTCATGCTTAAGAAAAATGACTTCTTCCTGGGACAGAAACTTTAATCAAAAGGTTCTAATTTTAAGTATATGTATATATATATATATAAAAATTAGTCTTCAGAAACAATCACACTTTCTGTCTCTCTAGTTCAGGAAACTTTTTATTTTTTAAAGAAAGTGGATTAACATCCACTTGAGAGAGGGAGAAATTTTCTTCTATTTTTTCCAAGTAGCTCAGAATAAAAGCAGATTTGGGCACAACTTCCTGCTGTTAATCAGGTGCTGGAGAGCATGTCAAATAAGTTTTATTGCTTTTAAGTCATGAGGTTACTGGAAAAAAAGTGCTACATTCAGCATTCATCCTTAACTTTCATAGTAGGGTAGATCTGGCTGTTCCACAGAAACTCCCACCAAATCAGCCTCCTGCCGGGGAGACTGTGGGAAACTTGTCTGCTGTAGGATTTTAGGCATTAGGATGACTAAACACTGGGATTGAGGCAGTGTTCAAGTCCAGTGTTAAAAATGTCTCACTGGTGAACCCTGAGGAATTTCAACATTTTTAATTGGTTAAAAGACATTCTGAGGACCTCAGGACTGATGTAGGCAGATGTGGTGGGTTGATTTTGGCTGGTTGCCAATCCCCTCACCCAGCTACTCTCTCACTCCCCTGTCACACAGGACAGGAGAAGAAAATAAGATGGAAGAAATCATGGATTGAGACAAAGGCAATTTAATAAGAAAAGAAAAAGCTGTGTACAGAAGCAAAGCAAAAAGGAATTTGCTCAATACTNTATCATAAAAAAAATGTTATTTGTTGTGAACTGTTTTGTTTGTTTGTTTGCTTGTTAATTTCTTTGTTCATTTTCCTAAGAGGATGAAGATTTAATCTAGGTTTTTTTGATATGTTTAAAAATCCATTTGTGGCAATATTATTACTTTTTCATAAAATATTTGATCACTGTTTAATTGCAGTCAAAATAAGTAAACGTCTTGTCCTTCAGTGTAAACACTGCTTAAAGCACTCTTCATAACCAGTCAGACCCTGAGCACAAGCAAAATACCAGAGAAGGTTTAGATTGGATATTAGGAAATATTACTTCACCTATGCCTTTTCAGATATCTGGTGAATCATATCCATAAAATAAGTGCATAAACTCTCTGTCGAATCAGTGGAGAACATCTTCCACATGTGAGTATTTTGATTAGTACGTGTTTGGATTCAGAGTCAAAAATCGTGCTATTGACTTTCATGCTTAAGAAAAATGACTTCTTCCTGGGACAGAAACTTTAATCAAAAGGTTCTAATTTTAAGTATATGTATATATATATATATAAAAATTAGTCTTCAGAAACAATCACACTTTCTGTCTCTCTAGTTCAGGAAACTTTTTATTTTTTAAAGAAAGTGGATTAACATCCACTTGAGAGAGGGAGAAATTTTCTTCTATTTTTTCCAAGTAGCTCAGAATAAAAGCAGATTTGGGCACAACTTCCTGCTGTTAATCAGGTGCTGGAGAGCATGTCAAATAAGTTTTATTGCTTTTAAGTCATGAGGTTACTGGAAAAAAAGTGCTACATTCAGCATTCATCCTTAACTTTCATAGTAGGGTAGATCTGGCTGTTCCACAGAAACTCCCACCAAATCAGCCTCCTGCCGGGGAGACTGTGGGAAACTTGTCTGCTGTAGGATTTTAGGCATTAGGATGACTAAACACTGGGATTGAGGCAGTGTTCAAGTCCAGTGTTAAAAATGTCTCACTGGTGAACCCTGAGGAATTTCAACATTTTTAATTGGTTAAAAGACATTCTGAGGACCTCAGGACTGATGTAGGCAGATGTGGTGGGTTGATTTTGGCTGGTTGCCAATCCCCTCACCCAGCTACTCTCTCACTCCCCTGTCACACAGGACAGGAGAAGAAAATAAGATGGAAGAAATCATGGATTGAGACAAAGGCAATTTAATAAGAAAAGAAAAAGCTGTGTACAGAAGCAAAGCAAAAAGGAATTTGCTCAATACTTCTCATTGCTTATTAAGTTAGAGCTCAAAAAAGACAAATAAGAACCAAGATCAAATCCAGTGCTGCATGAGGAGCTGGAATTCTGCACAGAACAAGGATGGGAGCAAAGGCTAGAAACAGAAGCTGCTAGCAGGGCACTTGTTGCATAGTCAAATATGGAAGGAAAGAGACCAGTTTATGTACGAGTATTCGACTGGAAGCACATTGAGCAACCTCCTGCTCCACACAGGACTGGGGTACAATCTTTTTATTGTACGACACCATTTTTGGTCCTGCCTTTGTAGGCATGAGATTTGCACGCTGGTATTTTTATAAGCTGCCTTGTTTTGAAGAATTTTGTCATCTACAGCTACTAGAGTTGATGGGAGTGTTTATACGCCCTAAAGCATAACCATGCTGAATCAATGTCTTAAATGATAAATTGTATTGATTAAGTGGTAAGTGATGGCATACATCATTGCATAAGAGTTTCTTATGATCATTCTCCCAGTGCAAACTGTCATCACCAAATGTTACAGTAGTATCTGTTCACTGAAAAGCTATCGACCATTTACCCAGAATTTCTTAACATCAATTATTTTCTGAAATTCTGATAGGAAAATGATGTTTCTTTTCTCTTCAAAATAGAAGCTTATGCTTATTACAATTGCTTCTTATTCAAAATCAGAGGTTTTCCCAAAGAGATTCCTGGATTCTGCAAAGGTGTTCCACTAAACCAGTAATCAGTGAAGTTTAAACACAAAACTTTCCAGAGGATTTTGATACAGAAATAAGACATCCCCACTTGCCTGGCATCAGACAACGTTTAGCAGAGGAAGCCTTAAGCAGTGTATTTTCCACTGGGAAAAGGTAGATGTTAGAGATCAAGAGAAAGGCCAATATTTACCTTTTTGAAAATTTACAGCTACAGGTTAAGTTTAATGCAAACCAACTTTAATTGTAGTTTGGAGGTGGTTTTTGTGTTGTTGTCCTGGTCTCCCCCCACCCAGATTTGTTATTTGGAAACCTTAATCCTCTTTTCTTAGCAGCTTACAACATGGAGTGAAAAACAAAGGAGAATGTCAATAGTTGCTGAAGCAGACAACACAGCTAAAAATGTGATGTATACTGGCTGGGGTTTTAGACAATGTGTTGCATTACTTTTGTTCTCTAGACTGAGACAACTCTGAGATGCTTCCTATGAACTATGGAAAAATGTGATGTGTAATGTACAAAGGTCAGCCAAATTCATTCACTTAGAAATATAAATAAATAAAACAATTCAGTCTGGGAATCTTGCAAAATTCTGGAGTTTAAAGATTTAAATCTAAAATATTTAAATAGAGGGGAAAAAGAAACCACTAAGTTGAAACTTTCCCTAAAAAATCAATGTTAAGTTTCTTTTTCTGAATGGTAAATAATCACATTGCTTTTTAAGAATTCATTCAGATGTTTATTTCTTAGGGAATATTATTATTTGGGGGGATTTTATTTTCTTTAAAAAAATTGAAAATATATGTTCGAATTGAGTCAGATTCTCATAATATTAAAATCATAGAGACTATATAAGCTATACATACTATATAAAAAAAGAACTCTATAAATTAGCATATATGTTTAATTTAGGTTTTGCATAGCATTGAAACTAATTTATGGGTTTTCCAATCATAATGATGAACAACCCTTCTCACAGTTGTCTTATCATGTGAAGTAAACAAAATGTTTACTACCCTATATATATTTTTAATTAATTAATTAATATATACTTATTTTCTCTTATATAATTATTAAAAAGTAATCTATTTTGACACTTGTTACGAGAACAGATGATTTTTAGTTGTTTTCCTTGCCTACATATGTCTCTTTTTCAAACTTTTATTTTAACAGCTACTTTAGAATGGAAACTTCATTTTGAAACAGGGCACAACATTTTGAAAAATTGGAAACTTTCTTAGAGCTATAATAGGTATGTAGAAATCATATCTGCTTAAAGTAAAAAAAAGCCTGTAGGGTCCCCTCCCCAGCTTTCAGATATCAAAAAAACTGACATTTTTACTGATTTTTCCACCACCATTTTCTACAAATTTTAATGCTACTCTCTCACATTTCATAAATACAAATACGGAACAATCAACAGAAAAAAACCAAACCAAAACAAAAACTCTAATAAACTAATCAAACCATTTATCCCAAAACTTTGATTGTAAAGAAAGTGAGAGAGGTTTATCAACATAAACCACAATTTTCAAGTCTTGTGGTCAAAATATGTATTGATTTATTTTTAAAAAACACGCAACAGAACGGGAGAAAATCGCAAGCCAGTTTTAGTTAAATGTGTATTTTAAAGAACTTCTTAAAACTTGCACAATTTTGTATCAAATGTTCTTTCTGCTGGCACGCCATTTCATTCCCCTGCTAGATATTTTCCCTTCATCTCTATCACTCATCTCTCTGTCAAAAAAAGCTTGACAAAATTTTGAGCTAAGGGCCACACAGATGAATAAGGGAATGGAGCATCTGACGTACCAGAAGAGGCTGACAGAGCAGGAACTGTTTAACCTGGAGAAGAGGAGGCTCAAGGAGACCTTATAAATGTGCATAAATACCTGGCAGTAAAGAAGATGAAGCCAGGCTTTTGTCTTTACACATTGATGGGACAAGAGGCTATTTCACACAAATTAAAATTAATGAAATTGCTGTAAAAATCATCGAACACTGAAAAAGTTTTCTAGAGAGGCTGCAAGGTCTCTATTCTTGTGGATATTCAAAACCAGACTGGACATTGCCCTGCTTTCAGGAGCAATTGCTGACCTGCTTTCAGGAGAGGCTTGGTCTAAGTCTGTAGAAGTGTCTTCCAGCCTCAGCCACTCTGTGGTTCTGTAATTCTGTTATTGGCTAAATTTTGCTTGCAAAACTGCGTGTCCAATTTGGTATCTCTTGTTCTGTTTATTTGTTTGTTTGTTTCATGTTGCAAACATTTAGAAGACATGGTCCTTAGAAGCATTTCAAAAAGAACTTTAATTAATAGAAGTACAGAGACTGATGTGCAAATGAGTGTTCTTGTGTTTGATTACACATTCTTGAGTGCAATTACGGGTATTCACTTCAAAAGTGCTGTCATACCTCTCCATAATGTATATTCATGTCCACTGGCAAAATTCCTATTTCAAAACTTTGAGCAGATCTAATCAGCCCAAATTTAAAAGTAGCTTGCTAGAAAAAAGTGCTTCCTTTCTTTCTCCCTAGATAAATCCATCACCCTTAACAGAATTCAATCCTTAAACTTACAATTGTATCTGTTAGACAACAAACTATAGACTAGTTATTGCACTGATAGCTTTCCTTCATTTGAAAATGTTGCTTTTATGTGATCTAAACAGTGAATGTCTCATTTCTTTGTCTCACAAGTCCAAAAGGAGATTGGAGTTAAACACCAATAAAATATTTCCAGAACAACATTGATCTATACAGTTCTTGACTAAATCCCATTTTCAATAAGAAAGTATCACAAAAAAAGGAGAACTGAGATCCACTCTAACTTGTCTACACAGACACCTAACTTGTGAGCACTTTCAAGACTTAAAACCAATCTGCCTAAAACTGGAGTATATTATCCCTGTAGATCAATGCAGGTTGCTTCTAAATGGGGATGGGTTAATTTGTTCTATGTGGACGAAAATTTTGTGCATAACCCTCAATATTCCAGAATTAAAGGTTTTTGGTGCTGAAAGGTCCCTTAATCGTGGACCTTTCTAAAAAGGTATTTTGGAGTCCTTTCAGCTTTTCTACATCTATATTTTAAGGTGGGATTCGCCTGAAGATTGATACCCAATATTGAAAGCAGTTGCTTAAACATTGACACATAACACAACATGATACATTAGCTTATCTGCACAGAGATGGCAGCTAGAGAGCCTATGAATAAAGGATAAATAAAAACCTGTGGCATTTTCAACTGTCACAACTGGAGTCCAAGACAGTGTACTCCCACACTGCACTCCTGCGTTTAGGCTACTTAATACATCCCAGCTTTGCTCAGGTGACCCACTCCGTAAACTGTAATGCAAACTCAAGACACTCAGCCTATCCACATTGCAGGCAACTGAACGGGCATCTGGGTCTCATCTCATCGTGTATTATAACAAAAGTCTGGTGGACATAATGCAGAACTTTAAATTTTATATCATGGTAGCAAGGCAACACTGTCAGGCATGATCTGAGCACTTGTAGATTTACTAGACCCCTGTAAAAATTAACAGCACAACCTTATAGATATTATTCTTTGTTGTGAAAAGATTTCAAAAGGGCTATAGAGTCCTATGACAAAACTTGAAAGAGAAATAGTTGCCTTGTGAGCCTGAAAAAAGCTTTGGAAATAGTTAACTCTCTTTGAATAAATAAATAAATAACCAAGTAAATAAATAAATAACCAAATAAATAAATAATCAGGTAAATAACCAAATAAGCAAATAAATAAGTACTTTCTCATATCTTGTTATGATATTGGTATGAGGGAAATCTGGAAATCATTTTAAGGAATGAATAATTATACCCTAGCAAGCCCCGAGGAAGGAAATTTAACCAGTCTTCAACAAACTCAAGAAGGAGACCTGTATGCTTTTAAACAAGTTTTATGACTAATGCAAAGCCCTACAAGCAAGTGAGCATTAATAATTCCAAAAACTATTTTTAAAAATAACCGTTAGGAAAATGTAAAAAAAGGCAAATTTGAAAAATATTTTGTAAATAACTTCAATTTACCTGTTGGATACACATAGAATTACCTTATATACACATATCCTCATAATAAAAAAACTTCTGTACAATGACAATGAACTAGTTAGTGAACTGTGTACACAGGCATAGTGAAAAAATGTGTAGTTGGAGTCATTCGTGCATTTTTGATTTCTTTAATTACAATCTGCAAATTGATCATGAGTCTGACATGAGTCTAACTTACTGGTAACACCCCATCATCAAATGAGGATGTCTCCATTAAATCTCAGGATAGTCCTTTCAGTGTCTGAAATGAGAAATGGTTTCATGTGAATTAGTAAAAAGAGTTCCTGTAAGGCAGATGTAGCGGAAGTGACCAGGATGTATCATAGTGTTGCCCATGGTCATTCATTAGAGTGTTTACAAATAAAAGTTGTGTAAGAGCTATGCTCTTACATTCACACATAGCTGAATTCTACATTTTGGAATATCTTTGGTTATTGTAAACAAAGTATTATTTCCTTCTTCAACTGAAAACTGTTTAAAAGCACATAGTTGATAGTGCCTCAGACTATGAAAATATTAAAATGCTTCTGATATGTATTTGTTATTGTGCAATTAAGAGGGAAATAATAATTTGCCCTCTTGATTGACTTCAAGACAGCAATTACACTGAATATTTAAAAATGTAAGAAGTATGCTACAATCAGGGAACTTAAATCTCCATTTACTAAAGATTATAATTTGCATCTCATAATGTTAATGTTAACTTCAGGAAAACTACTCTATTTGCTAATCGAAAATGACAATGAATGCCCCCTTCTAACTGTTGTCCAGCTCATTCACTGCACAGAAGCAAAGTCATCTGATCTTCAAAGCTGTGACAACCCACATCAGAGCCAGAAGGTCAACAGTTTCTTTCCACATAAATACTTAAGATGGAGATGAAAAACAAATAAAAGGGAAATTCTAAGTTTAAACTCAGCAAGAGTTATGCAAACTTTCTGGAAACAAAAAAAATAGATTTCTTAGTCTGAATTGGTCTCTGTTAGCTTATTTCATAATCAGTGGAAAGAAGCAGTTACTTCTAAAAAGCAATTAATTTCATTCTGAGGCAGGAAACTATAGTAGGTGAGATGGATCACCTTTAAGGATTCATGGGACTGCTCTACAATACAGTCCTGTGGCTGTGAAGAGACTCTGTAAAGCTGTCTTAGATTGGATGGCTAGATGGCTAAAATTAAGTAAGATTAATCCTACCCTCAGTACCCAGTGTTTTGTACTCTTCTCACGTTATTCCAAAACATAGGACTACAAACACTTCAACATAGTGACTACAATCTATGCTTTTTCCGACACTGATCTAATTTTCAGATGATGTCTTTGCTAGTTATTAAGTGAAAGTTGGTGATTAATATTATTGAAGGAGAGAAGAATAAGAGCAGCAAACCATGGAGATTTATCCCCATGCTTCTCCAGAGTGCAGCATATATTAGAACTGCCTTGGCAGGAGAGGTATAAAATTGCTGAGTTGCAACTCTGACCTATGCTGGTAAAAGTAATGTACAACTCTCACTCTCTTTAATTCACCTTAGTTAGAGAGTTTCTCCTCTTGATCTGAGAATTTTAATAAGGAGACTATAGGATGGAAATAAAGAAATAATTTTTAAATAAAAGGGAGCAGTTAATAAATTCACAATGAATAGACAGAGAATACTAGTGAACCTGCGACTTTGTTTTTAATGACTTGCTGCAAATTTAAATAACAGTTTAATATATACCATTCAAATAAGATGCCTAGTGAATAAGATGCCAAGAGACTTTTATTACCCCTGCATTTATTTTTTATTTTATTTCTCAGACTGATTAGAGGAAATTCTTTAATATTCAAGGCATCACAATGAGCAAAGTGTATTGTATATTATTAATAGTTTGAGATCACTGCTAGAAAGACTTCCACTAGAATAATTCCCTTTTAAAACGCAAGACTTTGATTTGCTGACCATAAGGGATATTACAAGAGGTCATCATGTTGCATACAATGTCATAGGACTGCCTATGAACCCACTACAGGAAAAGAAAGCATATTGAATATTTTCCTTTTGTGGACATAGATTAAAAATTTATGACAGTACCATTTCCTAGAAAACACAAATAAGTGCTTTATTGAGTTTTTCAGACATCTAGAAATCAAAACTCTGAAAATTGTCCCTGCTTCCCGAAAAATTAGAAACTTCAATCATAATCGTTATTCTTTTCCTTATGTGAAATAATGCATTGTTTTTACTCTTGCTCACTTTGTATATGTTTGGGCCTTAAAGGCACTATAAGGATTACTGCCTGTGCCCAGCCTCACCAAGAATTTCCCCATACCCTACCACCCATGGACCCAGGAGGCCCATTTCAGCTCAGCCCAGGGCCATCAGCCTCTGTGTCAGCAATGCCACCAGTGCTGCCATAGTCATGTCCTGCCTGATCACGGAACCCTTTGATCTGGACTCCAAACTGTGTGCTCCGTCTCTGGTTTGATCTCAGCTCCCACTGTCACTATGGACCTGCTTAACCACCACCAGACCTGATCCTAGATTTGACCTATGGATTCACTTTCCAACTTGACTTCAGATCTGTCTCATTGCTATAGTGTGTCCTTAAGATCCAGACTCTTGGTTGATCCTGATCACCTTCTCTGAGTCTGCTCTGCTCACCTCTCTGGGTTCTGTGAGACAGAACCTGCTGGCCCTAGAATTTACCCCTGGATGCCTAACTCATCTTCTCTGATGGTGCAATTGACAAGTAAGAGTAGGTGTTGGTGTTGGGTCATACGTTGGACTCAATGATCTCAAAGTTCTTTTCCAACCTTATGATACTGTGAAAGTGTACCAGCAGCGGTGCTTATTATGTCGGGAAGAAGATTTTATGTCAGCTTTCAAGATACATTAAGAAGCCTTAGACTGGCTTGCATACTTGTGGGGACACCACCTGGAATTCAATATTACAAATAGTAGGAGACATTAGAGACCATTGAACAGAAAGCACAGAAACGTAATTAAGTAAAAGCCCTTATGTAATCCAGTTATACATTTTTTTTACTGACAAATAGATGCATAAAGGACAACTTCCAGAACATCAAATCCTCTTTGGTAATGGTCTTGTCCCAGTGATGCACAGTAATGCATCAATAACCATTGTTTATACTCGAGAAAGAAATCTGTAAACATCACCAACCACTTAAAACATGTAGATAAACAATGCTAAAACGTGTGTTCTAAGACTTACTGACTTTATCCAAAATTCAGAGAAAAATTAGGCTGGAAATACAACCTTTTATTTTTCTAAATGATTTCTATATTAGGATGTGGGTGACACATCATCTGAAAATTTTTGCCAAGTGGGTTACCAGAAAGCCACAGAACAGAGAAATAATTTTTGAACTCTACATCTACCTCAACTGAGGTCTACTTGACTGTGCATACTTTTAAAGGCTTAACAGTTCTTAAATATAGTTTCTGCTTTCTGTTCCCCTGGTAAAAGTATGATATCTATTTCTACAATCTAACCCATTAAGTAGTCATAGCATATAACAAGCAGTTTCTACCTACCAATATTAAAATATCAATTTAAGGTTATGGCACAATAGTATATGATAGACTTGTGAATTTCTTGTTTCCGTGCTATTTTTTATCTGCTCTAAAACCTCTTCTAAGGAAATATAAAAACTTCCTGCTCTTTCTGCTTTTAGAATATACAGAGAATTGATTCAGGTCATAAAAGTTAGTGCATTAAGAACATTAACCAAGAAAACAACCCTTGGAGATTTATAACTTAATGTGTAGCCTACTGACCATTAAAAAAAAATGAATCTTGCTTTTATCCTGTTTGTAAGGTCGCTGTGAGGTTGAACAAAACAAAGTGGACATATATGTAATCCTCAGTGTGTCTAGTTATCCCTCCCCTACTGCTGTCCAAACTTCAAATTCTGATACGACTTGAGATGCAGCTCTCACCAATGCCAAATATCTGGCAGGTACAGTACACCTATTGTTTACAGATGAATAGAGTTTTTTTAATGTTTAAGACAAGGCCTGCAGCATTTGTATTTATATTCTTTATGTTAATGCGGACAGTCTTTTGACTCACAATGTTGAGCTCAAATATATTTCTAAAGGATTAAACTAAAATGGAATTGTCCATCACAACAAATTACATATTTAATGTGATAGACAAAGGGAATTTACTAGGATATACTGATTTTTAAAAGCTTTTTTCTCTGTAAATCAGGGATGTTTGGTTTTATTTGTTTTGAGACTAATGTAATATGGGATAACTGATAAAATATTAGTATGTCTTTGTTCCTGTTAGACTATGAAAGCAAAACATAATTGCCATAAACCATAAAATACAATAGCAATTTTAAACCCCTAGTGATTTCTTTTCTTTCACCATTCCCTTGATTTTATTGCTATTATTATTCAACAAGTTGGGAGTGGAACTGAAGTTCTGAGTGAGATGCAGCAAACCAGCCTCCTTCAGATCTCAGGGAGAGATAGGAGGAACAGCTCAAGCCAGTGTGCCTACCACATTGTTGTTCAACTGTTAAAGACCTATATTCAAAGTGGGGGAAAATCCTCTCCAGATTATGACCCTCGGTGGCAAGAGTAGCAAAGTACCTAAAAAAAATGGTGTTTCTATGTTAAAAACCCATCCACAGGTGAGTGTCACACTCAGAGAGGAACATTGAAGACAATGAAGGAATAGAGGTCTGTCAGCTGTAAAGGAATGTACAATAGGATTGCACAGAAAAATGCATGATCTCTCTGCTGTTTAACTTACCTTCATGACTTGCGTGATGAAGTAAGCCTGAAACCTGCCAATAATTACATTTTTGTATGTGGAGATTGAATTGTTTTATTATCAGAGAGTAAAACTAATCAGAAAAAAAATTCTGAGTTCAGAGCAATGACAGCATAATTGAGCTTTACTCTTCTCCCTGACAGTTTTGTCATTGACTTTATAATTAAAACTTTAAGAATTTCCTTCCTTATTTCTCTAATTTTCTTCAGAAGATAGTAAAAAAAAAAAAAATAAAACTAATACGTGAACTGTGAAGTTCACTCCCTCCTACTTCTTACACTAGAACTGTTAATTCATTCAGGCCAAAATGTTTTGTTCAAATTATCTCGGACTTGAAAATTTTTCAGTGAATCTAAGAACTAGTGAAGGAACAATCTACACCTGGATCATGAAATCTGAATCTGTGGCATTTGCATAGGAATTCCCCCTCTATCCAGTTTTTTTAAGGAACAATGCGGTCTGTGGTTACCTTGGGTCTATCTCTGCATGGTATAAAGGGAGTCTTTTCCCTGGTTGTGTTGTTCTGGAACATAACAGCCCAAGAAAACAAATACTAAAGAAAAATGTTAGCTTAACTCCCTCTATAGACATTTTTCATTTTCATCTCATCCATCTGATCTGCTTAACCTGTTGGTTGGATAACTCAGCCGAGTACTTACATAGATCTGTGAGTGTCCATCTAAGTTTGCAGACTCTCTAGATTGCAACCTCCTTGTAAGTGTGGAAACTACCCGTTTTCTATCAGTACTAACCCTAATGTTTTCTAGAGCATCTAATTCTCCTCAAGTCCAGATTCCTAAATTGAGCCAACTAAATTCAATTTATTTGTTCCTTCAAGGAACATATCAACAAAAGCAAAAGGACATAGGAACTTTGAAAGGCTGTCTTAAAAAATCTTGCATTTTCATTTAAACAGGAAAAAATGTAATTATGCGTATCAAATATATGACACATACATGTCACAACACTTAATTTCTGTCTACTATTGAACCACTCTTTTGGATAACAGCAAGTCATCCAGGTATTTCTGGATTCTTATATTTTCTCCTTTTTCTGAATGTGATTCCTAACACAGAATATAATTTTTCAGGTTACTCCCCTCAACTTTATCTGCAGCAATGTTCTTTCCCTTCTATTTCTCTAAATACAGCTTGTGAGGGATGTCTTTTATAATTTCCAGGACTCTTATCAAAGTAAATCCTTGGTAATTAAATAAGTAAAATAAGAAACACAATATGTAATAATGTCGTATTTTTTAAAGAAACCTGATTTTATAAAGATCAGATTTATTTTTAATTTAAGAGGAGGGGATACCTGACAAAGTAAAATATCATCCCGTTTCTTACTTAATACTGCTTCCAGATTTGCATTATCCATAACTTGGATTGTCTTTTAATGTCAAGATTTTTAAAGTTAGTATTAAAATTTGAATATGTCTATAACAAAGAGAAGAAATGCAATAAGAACACACCATAATTCAGGTGATGATTACAACAAATCAATTAATATCAGCTGGGAAACAAAGAACAGAGGAAGTGAAGCTCCTTGTAGGTGAACCCAGAAACAGCATGATATTTTTTTAATTTATTTTACATAGGTTATATTCAATCTAGATATAACAAGATTTTATATCATTTATAGATATAAGCAGTTATGCCATGATAAAAAGGAGAAGTTTATGATGCCCAGAAACTATCATATTTCTGTAATGTACAAGTCGATGATACTGTTCAGTCAACAGAATACAGGGCCAAAAACCCCCGTACATTTAAGCATAGTCAGCTTAGGTCAGTACCGGGTGTCCTTGGAGAACATCCAGCTTCCATAGAAAATGGTGGTACAGGATGTTGTGTTGTTTCAAGGACTTTACAAAACAAAGACAGTCATCTCTTTTTCTATTTCCCTTTAATCAAAAACAAAACCAGAAACAGAAACACAACAACAACAACAAAAAAAAACCACAACAAAATAAAATGAACAAATAAACAAAACCCCAAATAACTATGGAGATCTTAAATTCCCTTCTTCTTCTTTTCCATGTTTAACATAAGAAAACGGTAATTTCTTTGATGATGATACTACTTCCGGAGTCCTTTACAGTTGATGTAAGAGGTAAGTAGTCTACAGTACTGGGACCTTATACCTATTTCTAAAGACCTCTAGGACTATTAATCTCAGCACCATTCTAATTTTTCATGTCTCTTCTGACAGTGCAAAGAAAGCTTCATCTTACAAATCTAATGTTCATTACTGGTGTTAGTTTATTTATTTTCTTGATGTTCACAGTTATGTAAGGTAACAGATACGGTCCAAATGTCTTTAAGTACATCATGATTGGCCTCTTAGGATGGGAAGACAAAAATGAATTATTGTTTATGGATCACCACAATAACCCACAAGGATCTGCACTTCACAAACATCCACTCCCATCATACTCAGCCAATCAGTTCAGGTACTCATAGTTGCAATTAATGGTAAGGATCTGATTCAAAGTAGGTTTTCTTCTAAATTGTAACTGTCTATTATGTTGTATTACATCAGCTGCTTAAGCAATATAACAATGTAAGAGAAAAAAAAAAGAAGAAAAAAGGATTATAAGATAATTTATAGCACTATACAATATAGAAACTAATTGTATTTGCATTTTCTCCCCAAAGTTTAAGAATGTTTCAGCCAGATTGAAAGGGAACAAATCTCCAGATTCCCAGTTATCCATTTATTAACTGTTACTTGACATTTCTGCTGTGGTCTATACAAGTTCTAATGCCTCCATCATTTTCTCATTTAGGTTTTCACCACCTCTTACTCTATGATTTACTTTTGATTTATCTCATTTTCTTTCTAAAAAGGCACTATTATAGAATAACATACATGAATTTATGCCCCAAGTATGCAACACTATCCCATTTTTGCTTCCAGCACATTTCAGTGGGTGATATAAATGCAATATAACACCTTGTCAAATTTCTTGAAAGCCCAGTGAATGCAGAGTTGAGGTACTGATTAAAATACCATGTCTCACTTCTCCACTGCAGTTGTTCTGGCCAATCTAGGATTCAAAAAAAAAAAAAAAAAAAAAAAGTCAGATTATCTGTCCGTAGGGAAAGATATCCCTGAAGGGAGCAATATAATCCTAGGTAGAAGGGAAAAGAAATGAAAGAAAGAAAAGAATTGGTTTACTATTAAGGAACACTAGGAATCATGATAGCCCACAAAAGCCATATTTCAGAAATGCAGATGAACACAATAAACAGACAAAAGAGATGAAAATGTCTTGTGTTTAAACAAAGAAATAAATACATGGAGAAAAAGAACTAGAGTCAGACCCACTCCTCATTGTGACCTTGGATGGGGTCAAGTGTTCATTAACATGAATAAGGTATGATAATTCAAACCCTAAAAGAAATGCAGGATGACAGAGAGGCATTGTTATCCAGATACTTACATATGGCATCATCACAGTGTCAGAAGGATAAAGCATTTGCCTACAAATCGTATTTTGAAAGAAAACAATATTTTCTTTCTCTTTTCCCTTATATCCTGAGTAGTGCCAGTAGACTACTCTGTCGTGAAGACCCTCTTCTTCGCTCAATGATTGGAAAGAATAATGTTCCATGCAAAGCAGAATATCTTCAGGATTTTGCTGGGATTGGAAGGCAAAGAGTAATCCTCAGAGAAGTGTTTGGTTTGGACCTTCCTCTACATGCTGTTGTCTCGGACTGTTTACAGGCAGAGGAGGAAAATTAATTCATATCTTCCAAATGCTGAGTGGGTTCTTTGGTTTCTGGAAAATATGCAATAGGAGTATGTTAGAGGTAGCCAGATGGTGGTGGGCTACAGGATCAATGGAAATTTCTCCTGTACCAGCCCGAGAGAGGTGATGCTGTCGTAGTTCTGTGACCCCAGTCTAGCCAGCAACAAACATAAGCACATTTCCAGTAGGGGCACAAACACATACAGACACGTGCGCTGCTGACACAGATGGCCACAGAGACCAACACATACAGAAAACACCACCTTTCCCAGAATTCACATAGACACCCACAGTACTCTCACAAAGAATAACCACATGTAAGCATGGGTAGTCTGAGCTGTTCCTCTGCTCCAACTGGTAAGGACTGAAGGAACTGATGTAATATATTCACACACATGCACAGACACTCAGAATAGAAAGAATAATCACACAGGGAAATAAGATATCATGGCAATATAGGATTTACTCTGGTGATCAACCACAGAACTCAGTCAAACCAGTCTATAACTACCTGTTTACACTTGGTCAGCCTCCCATTACACGACATTTTGGCCTCTAATTTCCCATACTTTGCCCTCTGCCCATCTTCCTCTTTCATTTGTCAAGTTCATCCTGGTAGGTTTCACTGGAAGAGTCATGGTCTAATTTTTCTCCTTTGATAACCATAAGAAATAGTTGAGTCAGGGTCCTCCATTTCACTTATTAGGTTATTATTGTTCCTCTATGCACCATCGTTCCTCTGATCCTTCCTCATCTTTGTGTTTACTATGATTTTCTTTTTATCATATAAGCTAATCGGATGTAAGATATAGAATATTCTATGACTAAAGGTATGACACATACTCTGTCAATAATATGACACTATGACATAACATACTTCATTTAGTGAGAAAAACACATCTAGGGTAATTTTCTGATCATCTAGTGTAGAATGGTGAATCTGCTTATTGTTATATACTTTTGCTACCCAGAACACAGTGGTTACATAAACACAGCATAGTAAAAAAGTCTCTTTTGGCTGTGCCTGGGAATTATCTGGGAACTTCTGGCTGGCCTGTGCCAAAGCTATGACAAAAAAAATTCTAAAAAATTAACAATATGGATCACCAGGTCTAGGTCCACAAATATTCATTTTAATATAACATTAACCTATGTTTTGTGAGAAAATGTCTACTTATAAAATCAAGGGATGATTCAGGACTATGAACCTTAAATTGAGAAAACCGCATTTTGTTACAAGACACAGAAAAATGAGGATTAAGTTGCATATGCACAGACATCACTACTTCCCATGACATTAGGTGCATGCAACATTGACCGGTCCTAATGGAGGCTATTAACTTCTGAGGCAATTCTCGCACCACTGAATTTAAACTTGCTTGTTTTCAGATTCTTGGCTTATTTATTTACATACATACTCCCAGGTTTTGTAAATGCCTTTGTTACAAATTGACCACTATGTGAGAAAAAAAGGTTAAGTTCCTTTCATTAAGGTACAGAGGTTACTACTCTCAGGATTATTAATCTAAGGCAGTTTTGGAAAAATAATTTGAGTCTTTATGTGACTTAGAAGCTTCTAAAATTTGGCACTCATTTATTGAATAGGAGCTAAGCTCTAGGAACAGCTAAAAAATTAAGTGAAGCTTGCTTCCTTGCTCTCTTTTCAAAGAAACAGCCACCAGTTTTTCATGAATAATTATTAATTAAGTAGTTAATGTAAGTAATGAAATTCAGTAGAGTGTCCATTTTAAAAATACTTCTTGATTGTGGACATTGATCTAGTCTCTATTCTGCTGAAAATACATTTATTTTGTTCTTATATCTGCATTGTCATCAGGTTTTAGATTTGGTCTCAAAGACAAATTCTTGATCTGTTTCAAACTTTTTTGTCATCACTAAGTTTTATTAGGCTACCTACTCTTCCTACAAAACATGGAACGCATTCTGCAGACCTGATTATGTCAGGTGTATATATAACACTTGCTAGGAGTGTTATTAGCAGTTTCTTCAAGAACGTTTCATATTCTACATGTTGTGATATTAGGTAATACGAGAATATTATGTAAAATATAGAAGTATCTTGAATAAACATAAAGTACTCTTCAAACTCACTTTTCACACAAGTTTCATGTTTGCTGAGGAATTTCTTGACATGTAATGCATAGGTAAAGAGTCTTCATCAATAGTTTTTTTTTAAAAAAAAAGAAAAATAAATTAGTTACTTCTGAGGATGGAAAACAATGATTAAACATTTGCATGCACTCAAGTCAGCTGAGATGATAATGAAAGAACGGGCAACATTTAAAATATCTAATTTCCATCTAAATCAGACTTTTACTCTCAATGAGTTTGCTTTACATTCAGTCTCCACAGAGTGACTTAGAGCAGAATTCCAAACTCTGTGATTGAAGGTTTCTTCTGAAGGGCACATCTCTTTCTCACTGACAACAGAGACCCTTAGGTGAACAGTTATTAACAACTTTTGGATAAATCAGGTATCTGGAATCGAGTTTGAACTTTCTTGTTCTTCATAAAGTTGTCTTGAATGAATGTAATTAAAACCAAAACCATGGAAGCAATTAAAAAATTCACAAAATTTAGTTGGATATTGAGAAAAAAACCTACTGGGATTACTTACCAATCTGTCAGTAGCTCTAGCATTGAATGGTTGTAAATGTCATTAATTACAGAAATATCCAAACAGCAAATACAGGACTTGTAGTTAAACATACATTCAATTGCATTTTCAGAAACTGTTAGGAATTCAGTTTCAAGAAGAGAAAGAAAAGGAAATCTGTTTCTTTAAGATGCAGAAAAGCGTGACAATCAGATTGCCTGAAAGGGGAGGGATGGGCTTGCACTGAAACACAGTATTTAGGAGAAAACAACTTTAAGCCTTGATTCTCAGGAAACTAAACAAAATTTTGTCTCCTATTTGAAAGATGATAGTTAAATTTATAAATATATTTATAATATAAATTGAGGTTAAATTACTGTACATTGAATCATGATATTTAGTCCATTAGTCTTGCTCTGCTAAAGGGTCATGTGTAGTCTTGGCAAGATATACAATTTTTGTGTGTTTTACCCCGGTAAAGGTTACTTAGAAATAATGCATTCTTTATAAAGAAAGAAAGAACTACCAATAATTCATTCTATGCTATTGTGCAATAAAAACTGTAAGTGTACAATTGATCAGTTCCTCCTTAAGCTAATACATTTTAAAAGAAGAAATGTGTATTCATATTTGAAAAAATTGCTACTCATATAAAATTAATTATAGTCATTGACAGGTAAAGGTTTCATTGACATTTCATAAGTCATTAACCTGAGTATTAAAAATCTTGTATTATTTTCTAGATGGATTTACACTGTTTTTTTCATTGCCTATTTTTATGTAAAGAAATATAGTCAAAGAGCCAAATATCAGAAAGGAAATTTATTCTTAATTCTTTTATACCCATGAGCTTAACTTTAAAAATAATGTCGAAGACCTTTGGCTACAGTATCAAATATTTGAATAATCTGAGCACTTCAGAACCATTTTCTGAAGTACATATGACTGAAGAAAGAGATGGTACATTTTCTAACTGTTCTTGACTTCAAGAAGAGTTGGGCATCTAGATCTTTGCCTCCTTTCAATGAATTTCTGCTTTTCTGAGAGCAAAAGATTAAGTATCCAGTAGGATTTAAAAAACAAATCTGTTAGCTGTGTAACAATTATCAACATTCCAAAAGTAAGAAGAAATTAGTAATCACTAAGATCCTAAGGCCCTTATCAAATTTATACAAAAATAGGACTTTTCACAATGAGTATATTAATCATAGATGTATGAATTTGCAGAATCAGGGCTATATGTCTAGATAAATAAAAACAAAACAAAACAAAAATCCCTTATCTTTCATTCTGTGTGTTCCTCCAATCTTTTTTTATCCATCTATTCAACCTTCTTCCTATCTTTATATCTATGCAAATGCAAAATTATATACGTATATACATTTTCAAATATTGCTCAGTGACTATCAAATCTGACAGGAAACAAAATATCAGAAACAATTGCACCAGGCAATTTTAGTTGAGTACAGATGAACAATGAAAATTAGTAGATCTAATTCCTCATGCATCTACACCGAAGGAAGGACTCGTAGAGCTAAACTATCATTTAGTCCATTTAGCAGAGGCCAGATAACCAGCAGACACGCATACAATTTTAGACATGCCACAAACATGCCACATTTTATTCTTGAAAGCAGTGTATGTGAAAGGAGTAGGGGCAAGACAGAGATATTTACAGTGGAATACGAAGTGAAGAACAGAGATGCGTAGAAACCCAGGGTTCATTAACTCTATTATGCAGAGAATTTCTTTGCAGAACCAACCCTGACCTTAAGTCACTCCCATGATATAAATAGGAATAATGTATAATACTTAATTTTTACTGGAGGAAATAAATTATGGAATTCTTATGAGGAAATATTTGAAGAAAAATTCATTTCATTTCCAGCAGGGCATACCATAAAGAAGGGATTTCAGGTATAGAATGCAAATCAAGATAGTTGATATTGAGTAATTAAGTAATTAAATCAGATTTGACTATTGCCTCTATCACTGGTGTCAAATTAGGAATTTTGAATCATAAACATTTCTTTTTCTCACTTCTTTTAAATTAGGAATATCTTCTTTATTTCAGTGATTCTGTTATTGATTATATTGATGAAACTGTTAATTTTTCTCAGTGGGTAGAAATTAAAAATGGGAAAGAGGATCAAAATTTGTCTGTCACCAAACATCACATCATCTGTCAACCACATGTCACCCAAGGAAATGGGCAAGCTGTTAGCATGTTACTAATTTTAGTTTGTTTTTATTCAGCTTGGCTTGTTCCCTTGGGTCACTAATTAAAGTTTATGTGCTGTGATTCAAAATCAAAAGTTTTTTTCTTTCTTCCTGNTAGATCTAATTCCTCATGCATCTACACCGAAGGAAGGACTCGTAGAGCTAAACTATCATTTAGTCCATTTAGCAGAGGCCAGATAACCAGCAGACACGCATACAATTTTAGACATGCCACAAACATGCCACATTTTATTCTTGAAAGCAGTGTATGTGAAAGGAGTAGGGGCAAGACAGAGATATTTACAGTGGAATACGAAGTGAAGAACAGAGATGCGTAGAAACCCAGGGTTCATTAACTCTATTATGCAGAGAATTTCTTTGCAGAACCAACCCTGACCTTAAGTCACTCCCATGATATAAATAGGAATAATGTATAATACTTTTCACAGAAAATTAAAAAAAAAAAATTCACACCTCTGAGTTTTCCAAAGAAGAAAAAAAGACATTTGTTCTGAAGTACAGATACATAAAGTCAGAGTATTGTGTTAGCTGCGCTCACTTGAAATACCGTAATTACAATAAGAGGAAAATTTTTCAGTATACAGAGACTTCAGAAGGAAGAGTACAATTGCATGTAAGCAGCGAAACATCAGAAAGAAAGACCAAAAAATGGGATAAAGAAAGTCAAGGTTGCTAATATATATATATAAAAATAAAGTTTATTTTCTAATTTTTACTGGAGGAAATAAATTATGGAATTCTTATGAGGAAATATTTGAAGAAAAATTCATTTCATTTCCAGCAGGGCATACCATAAAGAAGGGATTTCAGGTATAGAATGCAAATCAAGATAGTTGATATTGAGTAATTAAGTAATTAAATCAGATTTGACTATTGCCTCTATCACTGGTGTCAAATTAGGAATTTTGAATCATAAACATTTCTTTTTCTCACTTCTTTTAAATTAGGAATATCTTCTTTATTTCAGTGATTCTGTTATTGATTATATTGATGAAACTGTTAATTTTTCTCAGTGGGTAGAAATTAAAAATGGGAAAGAGGATCAAAATTTGTCTGTCACCAAACATCACATCATCTGTCAACCACATGTCACCCAAGGAAATGGGCAAGCTGTTAGCATGTTACTAATTTTAGTTTGTTTTTATTCAGCTTGGCTTGTTCCCTTGGGTCACTAATTAAAGTTTATGTGCTGTGATTCAAAATCAAAAGTTTTTTTCTTTCTTCCTGAAAATATTTGCTATAATGAAGAACCAGCTCAATTTCTTATCAAAGTATTTGTATCATTAATTGCAAGATGTTATTTTTTTTGTCTTTAGAGAAACAGAGAACATTTTTTTGTATTTTTTTGTAAGATCAGTCTAAATTTTCCCTCATAATTACTGCTGTAAAAGGAGTAATTCCTGATGAACTTATATTTATGTATGTGCTTCCAAAAATCTGAGAAAAATAACCAAATGTGAGGGGGAATATTTCCACTAAAAGTAAATCTGAGAAAAATACTATGTTGAATTAATAGTAACCTGATCCAGTTAAAGCCCTGTTCCTGCAGGGGCATTGGACGAGGTGACCTAAAAAGGTCCCTTTTAATCTAAAAGAATTCTATAATTCCACAATTCTATGGATTCTGTGAACAATAAATTACACCCTCATACTATTTTCAGGTTGCTATTTTAAAAGCTGTTGTGAGATACAGTGAAAAATTTATCAACATCCAATTCAAGGTTGGTTGCAGCTTCTTTAAATACCTGACATTTAATGAAATCTTTGACTCTTTATGAGATATGGCTAAAATCTAAAATAACCTCCACTCTTTCCTTGGTGGTATCATTTTTTTGTTCCAGTGATCAACAGCACTACTCGGAGAGTTTATATGAATTGGAAATAAAAGCTGTTGCTACTTTAAACGTTGATTGTAAATCATTGGATAATTTAAGTGTGAAGGTCACCTAAGCCAACCTCAATAAGCCAAGCCACCTTCAATGGTTCAAAAAGAATGGAAGGCCTAGTGTTCTGTCCAGAATATCAGGTAATGAGATTATTAACATAAATGTTTATACATAATGATCAGGACTCAGTCATTCTGAGCCTGAAATACGGTGCTACATGTTTGCTACCAACTGCCATTTCTGTGATTCTTCTCCAGTACATAGATTTCTAGAGATTTTCTCACATGAAGCTTCAACATAGCTTAAGTTTTCTATCTATGAGGTGAAAGGCTATAAGAGAGCAAGAAGTTTATTATGCTGATTTCTCTACTTCATACTGTAATTCTTCCCCATCATCTCATACGAGGTAAGTGGAGAAGGAGAATGAGAAGTTTATGTTTTCCACTCTGCTTACAAGAATGGGTAGCTTTTCCTTCAGAAAGTAACTCTTCCTGGAGAAAAGCAATTTTCTTAATTTCCCTAAGACCCTAATACAGAAACCTATACAAATAATAATAAAATTACTCTATTTGAGACCCAAAGAACACGTTACCTTCACAAGGCTGATGGAGGGTTTTTAAAATACTACTGAATGAGAATGGTATATATATGGCCAAGAGCGCTTTAGAATTTATTAAGAATATTAAGAAATATTAAGAGAATTCTGAGAATGTGGGACAAGTTCAACAAACCATAAGAATTTCAGGCAAACTGCATAACTAAATGTTCTGAGAGCAGTTAGTTACATCCAAGTAGTAAAATAAGAAGGAATTCATCTACCTATTTTTTACCCAGTCTTCATCATCAAACTTGTTCTGTTTTATATACTCTAAAAGAAATTCATATTCACACTGAGATACATGTCCTACACGATGTGCTTGAGCATAAGTTTAAATAGGAATTAATTTATGCATATTCCTTCATCCCTTCTTAGTCTTGTGTTAGAATTGTTAACACAACATACAAAATTAATATCATGTAGGTTTTTTTCCCTACAGGGATTTTTTTGATTTAACTGACAAGATGCACAGATAGTATGTTTATCAATTATATTGAATTTTGTCATGTAAATAATTTCAGAAAAAGAAATTGTATTTTTTTTTATAGATAAAAGTTATTTGAATTTGCTTAGCAACTGACATGAAATTTGAAATAGAAGAACCACTGGAAACAAACACTTATCTTTCTTTTGGCAGAAGTAGCATTTTTAATAGAGTACGAGAAAACAGAAAGCATAAAATTCTGTGGATAAATGACAGCACATACAAACACTAAACAGATTAATAACCTGTTGAATATGAAAAAAGAAATTGTGTAGAAACAGGGTTTTCTGCAATTTCAGTGGGCTGGAGAAAAAGAAATATATGTAGTATGACTTTAGGAAAATAACAGTTATTTGAACATCGTCAATAACTAAAAGAGCTAAAAGAGAAATAAAACCCCCATATGCTCTCTCTTTGATCTGTACTTGTCTTTCTTTGGTTCTTGTCTTGCTAATTCAGACCACATCTATCCAGAAGCTCTAATTCCTGCAGCTTGGTAAAATTTATTTTTCACAGATGTGGCAAATTGCTGAAAATTCTTTTCTACGGAAATTTATTTCTGGGCAATGAATGGTATTTACATTTCTGTGTCCTCTCACTTTTCACCAAAACCCACTGTATTTTTGGACAATGCTATAGAAAAAAAAGTACAAGATTTATTCTATAGAATAATTTTTTAAAGATTGAGAGGTGATGTGTATGATTCTTATGAAGAAGGACTGTATAGAAGATGCGTCTTTGATTATTATGTAATCCTATGAATTATACAAAGGAAAAAAGCAACGCCTAAGAACATGCTTAATCTTCTAACTCTCAATAACCAGACTTAAGGTTTTGGGGGAGTTTCCTTGCTTTTCTTAACATACATCTTTTAGAAGAATCTCCAGTGTACATCATAGAGTCAATCCCATGTGAGTATGATTTGATTTGTTTGATTTTTTTTTTGCCCTTCTTCAGTCATATATAAGGAGAAAGAATAAGAGAACCTGAAGCTAATATTTTTGAAAAAAAGGGAAGAGTGACATGCTAACAGAAAGGCAACTCATCTCCAAAAAAATATTTATAAAGATTTGTCTTCCTTAAGCTGATATGCTATAAAATAGCACACTTTATTAACTCTCATAACCATAGATCTTACCTTCCTTTTCAAAAGTATTATATCTCAATTTACAAAGTTATAAAATTGTTGTTATACTTCTAAACATCTCAAAATTAGTGTTTTAAGTAATTTACAGACTACTTTAACCCTTAACTTGTCAAAGAATATAATTTAGTTATGGCTTGCTTACTTTACTGATGTGTATTTACAAAGGTATTTTCTCTGTCAATTGCTGTAAAGAAAGGAAAAGTGAGCAACTTAAGCTTTTTTTTCTCATTATAGTTAAGTTCATGCAGAGTTGCCCCAAGACTTGCACAGTCAATGACATGCCAAGAAACCTAGAACATACTTAAACACAAAGGAATCTTTGCTATGCCTTCTTGAACAGATGTACTTGAATTCTGAGCAAAGTTGAAGATTAACTGTTTCTGATTTATGATTAAAGCTAGAGTCCATAGATTAAATTAAGTATGGAACGCATCCCTAATGCAGAAAGAACTAATTGTGAGGATAGGATAGCCCAGATTAGATTTCACATAACTTTTGTATTATCTAGAAACAAATACATTAGGTGACTAATTGAGTTCTATAATTCAAGCAGAGAGATCTTTCAGAAGCCAAAAATTCATTAGCTTTTCTTCCTAAACATGCAGAAGATCCATGATAACGACATAAAATAGTATGAAGCCATGTCAGGGATTCCTGACGTACCCTGAAAGAACAAAAAGCTTTAAGCTTACAATGATCACAGCGTCATGTGTTGATGGAGTCATACACAAATAAAGTGAAGATGGGGTTTGTGAGAGGTTTTTTTTTCAGTGATCAAAGGGCAGTAGGTAAGGGAAATAATGACTTATCAACCCCTCTACTCGTGCTTTTATTGCATATTGTCTCTTCACCTGTGNGTCCGTGGAGGTGTTTAAGGAGAGATTGGATGAGACTCTTAGTGCCATGGTGTAGTTGACAAGTAGGAGTAGATGTAGGTGTTGGGTCATAAGTTGGACTTGATGATCTCAGAGGTCTTTTCCAACCTTATGATACTGTGTGTGAATCCTTCAGAACTGCTGCAAAGGCAGCTTTAGGAAGAAAAAGTCCAATTAAGTTGTTGTCACAGAAAATGGAAAAGGAAACTGATGTGGTCAGTGGGTAAAAATAAAAGGTAAACCACATCTAGCCAAAAAGAGTTTGCTCTTTTCTTGGTTTATTATTTTTTCACAAGACCAAGCTTCTCAATAACTTAATTTTCTACATGTTTAAGCAATAAAGAAACCTAGGATAAATGATGCAATTTAACTGGGCATTGCTCCTTGAAAAAATAGGTCTAGACATAATGTGTAATCTTGATGCAGTATAAGCAGGAGTGTAATTGTGTTTTGTTTATCCAATACGTATGCCAATATGTGGAGAGCACAACAGTCTATCGTGTTTGCTGGCAGGTAAATTTCTCATTCAGTGAGAAGATAGCTCTTCTAAAGAAGCAAACACAGATCTTAATTGATAGCGAATGTTTAATTCATTTTCATAAAAATCAATAGTATTTCTCAAGGGGATAAAGGTGAATTAATTCATTTATCTCGATCTTTAAAGCTGATGCATAGTAAACATGAGGCGTTTAACAAAGGTTAAAGAGTGCTTGTTGAGAGGCCTTCAAGATAGCAATACTATTTTGATTTGTTTGATTTCTTACACTGGGAGGATTATTGGTATTAAATTATCACCATATCATTCTACAGTGGAACAGTGTTTCCTCACACTACATGTCCTATAACCAGATATTTGCTACTCATAAATTCATAACATATGCAACATGATCAAAACAGGAAAAAAAAAATTGTTCCTGAATAGAAGTGAAATTATTTGTTTTGATATGAAAGCCATAAAAAAGAATAGAAATACTAAATGCCAGTAATATTCTAAATAACATAAAGATCCCAAATACAGCAACCACTTTTACATGTTTATTGTTAGACTTCCTCTGCCCTGAGAGTTTCAGAGGATAGGAAGAAAGGGTAGAAGACTAAAAATTGCAGTTTTTTTGGACAGATCCACTATTATTTATTTGCTTTCCTCCTCCTTCCTTAGATTATTTCACACCTTGTTAGAGTGGAGGAGTGAGGATTTTTGCTTCAGTTTGTTGGGGTTTTTTTCTACAGCCTTTACTGTCTCCTATAAATCATGAAACACAGAGCAAAAAGTCAGCCAAACAAAGAAACAAAGATTACAAAGAAATATGCTTCTCATTGTGTATTTGAACGATATTTAAAATATGTATTAAATTTAAATGTGTTAAGATCTGTATTTTCTAAATCTAGTAGCACAAGTATAAATCCCTCCTCTAGGAAATGTCTAGAGTTTTCTGTTGCTAAAATTACTACTCGCTAATTGTAAGATGGTCATCAGGAGAGGAGATGGCATTGTTGAGAGTGGACAGATGAAGGTAAAATAATGAAGATATTGTTTCTCTACAGATTCAGAGTAAAATAAACTCACCACATCAGTCATATTTATTCACTAAAAAAACATTATTTGATCTGCCTTCCCTTGCAATAAGAATTAAGTAATTTGTCTCCAATGATCCAGCATGTCTTGGTTAACAGAACTAAGCGTTTCTAAATTCAGCCCACTCCATTCATAAATGGGAAAAGGCATGGATAACTATTGGCTCAGATATGCTTAGCTGCAGAAGTAAAACATACATTTCCAAATTCAGCTCTCCATGTATATGCAGTAAGGACTCAGTCACATTGCCATGTAACTGATAATGAACATTTGCATCTGCAAAAAATTTACTTAAGAAGCTACTGATTAAAGCAAGGCTTGTGTCTCATTATTGTCAAAAATTGTCAGAAATCTTAAGTGTAAGGAGATTTAATTTCATCAGCTACAAATCCACTGAGTACTGGTGTAGCTACTAGATCTTAGTGGAGTCCAATAATCAAGAAGAGGGAAAAAGATCTCAGTTCTGTTTCTCTATCCAATACTGTGAACTACAGAAAGTTTTGAATACTCTACATTAAGCTTTGTAAATTGAGTATAATGCTATTTAGTCAGGTTTATGATGATTGATCCAAACATAATGACCAGTCAATAAGATAACCAGGAATAGATTTTGAGTTCTTATACAAAGGTCTAGTCAGGGTCTGATTTTTAGCATGCAGCTATTATAATAACATGAGACAAGCTAAAGTCTGAATCAATAGGATATCATCTATGTGTTATATCTAAGTTAATGTTTGGGTGAAACATCCCCTCCCAGAGTTTTCTTCTGGAAGTTCATTTTTAGCCACCACATGAAAAATTATATCAGTATTTATACACAAATATGGTATAATTTATGTATTGGGTTTGCATGATAAGGTTTTAATAGGCTGGCTACAGGGGTGGCTTCTATGAGAAGATGCTAGAAGCTTCTCTCATGCCCAATAGAGCCAATGTCAGCTAACTCTGACTGACCTGCTGCTTGTCAAGGCCAAGCCCATCAGCAAGGGTGGCACTGCGTCCAGGATAACATATTTACGAAAGGGGGCAGGAAATGTACACAACAGAGAAAACCGCAGCAAGAGTGAGAAGTGGGAATATGTGAGAGAAACAACTCTGCAGACACCAAGGTCAGTGAAGAAGGAGGGGGAGAAGATGTTCCATGCGTCTGAGCAGAGATTCCCCTGCAGTCCATGGTGAAGATCATGTTAACACAGGCTGACCCCTGAAGCCAGTGGGCATTCACAGTGGAGCAGATATCCACCCGCAGCCCATGGAGGAGCCCACGCTGGAGCAGATGGATGCCTGAAGGAGGTGCAACCCCCTTGGGAAGCTCATGCTGCAGTAGACTGCTGGCAGGACCCGTGGAACTGTGGAGAGAAGAGCCCACTGTGGAGCAGGTTTGGTGACAAGACTTGCAATGTCATGGGGCACCCACACTTGAGCAGTCTGTTCCTGAAGGACTGTACTCCAAGAAAAGGACTCACACTGGAGCTGTTCGGAAATAACTACAGCCTGGGGGACGAATCCAAGTTAGAGACGTTCACGGTGGACTGTCTTCAGTGGGAGGGAGGCATCTCACGCTGGAGCAGGGGAAGAGAGTGAGGAGTCCTAGCCGTGAAGAGGAAGGAACAGCAGAAGCAACATGTGACAAACTGACTGTAACCCCCATTCCTTGTCCCTTTGCACTGCTGCAGGAAGGAGGCAGAGAAAATCAGGAGAAAAGTCATGCCCAGGAAGAAGGGAGGGATGGGGGAAGGGTGTTTTAAGATGTAGTTTTATTTCTTATCATCCTACTCTGATTTGATTGGTAATAAGTTAATTTTTCTCCAATTCGAGTCTGTTTTGCCAGTGACTATAACTGGTGAATGATCACTCCCTGGCTTTTCCTTGACCCAAGAGACTTTGGTTATATTTTCTCTCTCTTGCCCAGCTGAGGATATTGGATGTTCAGCCAGAATCAAATCACCAGAATTGGGTACAATATAATAACATAGCTGTCATATCACTTTAAAAACCTGTACCTTCATATACTAAATCCAAGAGTGGGTTCATGATCTGCAAAGATCTAGATTTCATCATTCAGTCCTATACAGAGATATTTAATCTACCTCAGTACATCTGGAACTAGAAAGCAGTACTGTTGTGCCAACATTGTGCTACACCATAGTTAAGAGGCTACTCTTATGCCAAGACTCAAGTGTATATATCTATATAATGCTGCAACGTTCTTTTTATTACATACTAGATTGTTTGAACATTCTTTACATGGTACTGCACTGTGTGGTGCAGAAAAACTCAGCTATCCTGATTTACTATGCAAAACACAATGACCTTTGATATATTAATGCAGCATTTAATGTTTAATCCCATACTGTTATGAAAACTAATTACATTTTCAAAACTAATTATATGGCAATAGAATTTCACAGCTTCTGAGGTTATGATTGTTCCAACACTACTTTAGAGAAAGGCTGGTACTATTCTAGGCTAGAGGTTTTTACTTAATTTCTAACGGTATATCTATATTGCACTTCAAAAGTGCAACTGAGATTTATGTAAACACATGACAAAAAAGCTAAACCACCTAACCCTGGTACTTCTAACAGTCTCGCCGTGACAACACAGATGCCAAAGTGAATGCACTATGATATGCTGTATAAGTATTCAGTGGATAATGTCTGATGTGTTGCAGTCCTGAAGTGCAGAAGTTATCCTTGTTCAAGGAAATTAAGAAGATAAGGCAGCTATTCTGTACACTGCTGTTAGTGCCTAAGCTGACTGCTTTCAAGAGGCCTCATATTTGTCTACACAAGCTGTAGTTGCACATTTAAACAATAATTTGCTTGGACACAGTGATTTTATGTGTGTGACTTCATTGTAAAATTAACCCCGATATTCATAACAAGCAAACATTTGTTTCTCTATAGCAGAGAATTAAAAAAAAGTAAAAGAATAATTATGTGATGGAGATCTCACTCTGAATACACCTTGTATTTTGAATTTTACTTTCCCATTGGGTGTTGATTCTGTGTGATGTTGATCCTTCAAGCTATTGAACTCTGACTGTATTTCTCTGCTCTCTTTATATCAATACATATACTGCATATACACCTTAAACAGATCCCGTAAGGCCAGAAAGCAAGTACAATTAAAACAAAATATTGTCCAATAGAATGTAAAGTGCATGCTTACCTTGGGTTTGAATTTGTCCCATTGCTTACTAATATTCAAAATACATCATAAACTTTTATATCCAGTGAAAGGAAATAACATATAGTAAAGTTTGTCTTGACAAATGTTCAGACTTCCTGGACCTCTTTGCTGTTCAGGATTGTTTCCCAAGGAACTCTTTCAACCAGTGACCTGAACAGTCCCAAGTCTGACCTCCAGAAGTCTATGGCAGTGCTCCCCTCCTTACTTCATCAAGAATCAGAAATCCATCATTTCATGACCGCTAAGCTCAAAACAGCACATGTCCCACCTGTCCTTTTCTGTTTGTAAAGAGCAGCTCAAACAGGGCACCTCCCCTGGTAGGCTCATTTGTCAGCTGTATGAAAAAGCTATCTTTCACACACTCCAGAAACTTCCTAGACTGTTACATCTCTGCTGTGTTGTATTTCCAGCAGATGTCTGGTAAGTTGAAGTCCCCCACGAGAACAAGAGGTAGCAATTGTGAGACTTTTGCCAGCCACTTGTAGAATGCTTCATCTACCTCCTCATCCTAGTCACACTGTCTGTAACAGTCTCCAAGGAAGATATTTGTCCCTTGGCCTTCCCCCTCATCCTTAAAAAGTCACATATCTTTAAATTCTTATTGAAGTAAGAAAAAACTATTTCATTAAATTTTAGATTAAGAATCTTGGTAAAATGTATTTATTTTAAGTTTTGATTTCATTTGTCTTCAGATTATCATTTCTTATTATAATTTCTTGTCTCCTTCACAATTCACCTTTTCATATCTACTTCACTTTACTCTTTTCTTAATAAAATATTTTCCTTTTTTAAGAGGCAACCCAATTGCTCTGTCCTCTTGTCAGACTCACTTAACTCTTTTGATGATTTCACTAAGGTAAGGAACAAATAAACTGGTGCTGGTACATTATCTAATATGTCAAATTTAAGAAAAAAATTATTAGACAATAGAAAAATAGTTTGGAAAACTCTTTTCTGCATCCATCTTTTATTTCCAAGTGGCTGTGCTATCACCGTTTGCTTCCCTGTAGTTTTTAAATTAATATTGAACTAGGAGTTTTGTAGAAACCTATGCTGAGAACTGCGCAATCACTGTCTCTTTAATTTCCTTGAGCAAGTGAAATTTTAGCATTTTAAAACTGTACTTGAGTAGCACCATCACAACTAACACATCTTCAGGACATGTTGACATCCCTGGAAAAGCACCTTAGATCCTAATCCTAATGTCTCCAAGTATTCAGTGATGCAGCAATTACATAGGTAAGTGCATATCTTACATGAGTAGAAAAAATGTGAGATGCTAGTGTAAAAGGAAATAAGCCATTTCAGTGACACCTAAAAGCATATATAACTCAAATATACTTCAGTAGAGAAATATATCAAGTAGCAACTTATTTGTTTGCAGTATATACGGTGTTCCTAAGCACATATCTTTTTTGGCTGATTTGTAGTCAATAATCAGTTAAGAGATTCAAATCATTTGGGCCAAGGGAAGGGTAGGCATTATAAACTATTCTCCTTCAAACACATGGCTTTCTTGATGGGGGTGGGGAAAGGGTGTTGAACGAGGATAAAATTTAATTTTCAGTTAAAGGTTAATAGGAAATCACTTTCCCATTCCACAAGAAATATGGACGTGTAAACGTTAAAATAATAAGAACCTTAAAAATTAAATAGTCCTTCTCTCTTTAAAAAGAGATAGAAAGAACCAAATGGTTTCATCTGATGTTTTGAAAATATTTTTTCTTTTTTTTAACTCGTTAATTACAATTAATGTTTTAAAAGATTAGTTTCTTCAAATGAACAGTACTTTCCTATGTGAAATATATTTAAATGTCATGCTTCAACAATTTTGAAACTTCCTTTTAAGAGGCATTTGAAATGGAAAATTCCGTTAAAATATATTTTCCTCATAAATAGTTTATATTTCAATAAGTGAATATATAGAGAAAGAGGAAAGGAAGCTTCTTTCAAAATTATAAATTTTTCAATTAGATTTCCCAAAGCACAGTTATTCTACATCTCTATGGTACATGAATGGACATTTTCTAAAGCAGATGAAAAAAGATTAAGGCTCAATGCAGTGACTGAGAAGATTAGTAAACATGGGAGTCTTGCCAGAAGCTTCCATTGTGATGTTGGGTAATTTGCTTACTTGCTCTTCCTGAATGAAACAGGTTTACCTTGCAGAGGTACTGTAAGGCTAAAAGTATTAATGTCAACCTGCTGTAGTGACGAAGATTCTGAAAATGTCCACATAAAAATAATGAATGTACTCAGACTGCAGTTCATTCAACAATTAATAAAAAGCTGTATTCCTTATGTATAAGTAGAATGGAACTGTTCAATGTATTTGCTTCTTATTATAATATATTATTGATTAAAGTGTCAATTTTATCTTCAAAAATAGTTTCTGGAAATTGGTCCTTTGTGTTCTTAGTTCACCTGTTAAGCACTATTTGGAAAAGTATTTCAAACATCCCAATACTTGTGTTTCTTCTGAATTTAAAAAAAGTATAGAGGTTCTGTAATTTTTTTTAACAATTACAAGCAAAGTCAATACCATTGTGTGGTTTAAATGCATATACAAATCAGTTCAATTCTACCTCCCTCAGAATTCAAGGTTCTCAAAAGGTCAAATTAATATTTCCATTTACACATAAAGATGTAGACATATTAGATATAAATATATACTAAATATATTACTAGGCATATACATATATCAAATATATTTTAAAAGGTTTTTGAAAATACCAAATGCATTCTAAATTTTTTATACTAAATAGTCTAAATGCTAAAATATTTCACATTTAATTGACTAAAGATAGAAATAGTGTTGACCAGATCTTGTCCCACCAAAGCAACAGTGCTTTTACTTTCAAAAGTCTGGTGCTGCTTCCAGCTAGGATACCTAGACACAAATACAAATGTAGTCATCAATTATAAGACAGAAAACAGATTTATGCATCAACATCTCAACATTAAGATTCTCAGTACTTACTATAAAAAGGTTTAAGAAGAAGGAACAGTGTCACTACTACAGAAATAATCAAACTAGATGTCTGAAATATGTCATTGAAAACTTGGTCATATATGTTGGAAAGCAATATAGGAGAAAATATTTCTTTTACATCAATCTTCAGTAAAGCCAGATTTTTTCTGAATTTGTTTTTTATAAAGTATTTCTTTCCTAGCAAGGCTATATATAGAAGAAAACAAGAAAATGAGAAATCGAATTAGTGAAAAACCAAAGCAATAAAACAGGGAAGCAAGGAATTACTTACTCATATCTACAGAATGCCTTAAAAGTAAAATAATTATTTAAACTATAATTCCAAAAAACATAATGGAATAGCACTTTGCTTCTTTTCAATTTTATGTCAATAATGATATGTCCATGGCTTAAACAGAATAATCACATTGTTTACAAATTTTATTGAAAAATATTTAATTAAGGAATAAAATTATCTTCTTTTAAAATGTAATTTGGACTTTTTCTGGTTTTTCTGGAACTGGAAAGTTAGATGAGGAAAACAATAATCATTCTAATAAAATCATGTGAAAATCCTGGAAATAATATCTTTTTTGAGCATTTAAGGTATACAAGATATAAATAATTTTATTCTTTAAAAGCTATAACATTATGGATTTTAAGTTTAGGTTGATTGGTGAGTATGTTTGATGTTCTAATTAATAAGTAACTTCATTTTCCTGTTACTATATTTAACCATACTTCACGGTCATATGACTGATTTGACTTCCTGGCTTTTACATGTCAATTGTTGAAATATTTCAGTAAGGTAGGTTGTCAAGTAACTGACAATCTTCCACTTCTTAAATCAACTGTAATCTTCTTTTGTTGTTACTGATGGCTTGGTCTAATAATGCCTCTATTGGAAAGAAACATTTTGCTGACTTCAGAATAAGCATTCATCTTATGAGAGACAGATGTGGTTAGAAGCGTACCATACAAGTTATAAGACCATTTTTAACAAAACCAATGGGCTCACAAAGTCAGAAATTTTTTTTCGACTCCTCCCCACTCCTATGCTACGGAATTTTAATATTTCGTGCCTTTTATAAACTCCATTTTGGAAGTCAGTCAGTTTCTGGGGTAGAAACCAGAACTGCTATGGTTCCTTTCATAGAATCATAGAATCATAAGGTTTGAAGAGACCTCCAAGATCAAGTCCAACCGTACCTATCTCCCCACTAAAGCATGTCCCTGAGGAACTCACCTACCTGTCTTTAAAACACCTCCAGGGACGGAGACTAGATGCCCACTGAAGAGAGGTTTATGCATGGCTATTACCTCCAGTTACGAAAACAATAAAAGAAAGAAAATATAGTAAAAGTGAATTTATTTTTTCTGTTATGTTCTTACATTAGTGATATCCATCAGCATCTGAAGTTATACATTACAAGCAGAAGTTATCATCAAAAACTGGCCATAGCCCTTGGGCACAAGAGCAGTCAAAAGTATAAACTCTGACAGTTCTAAAGAAGTCATGCACTATTTCTCACATTCAGATCTGTTTATTTATTTCACCTAACCTTAACTGCCATATTTTGTATATAACGTGTGAAATGTAATCTGAAAGTTAAAGTTTATTGTCCTAGATTTATCACACATAAATTACTTCCTCCCCTTCCCCCTCCCTGCTGATTTTCTAAGGACTAAGAGAGATTGTAGTCATTTTTCATTTCTATATGCAAGCATTTCTTAAACCTACAAGGACGGGAGAATCTGTAATTTGAACTCAGGGCTCTATGAGCTTTGATAAGAATGTTGCCCATGAAATTTGACTTTTCCTTCGACTGATGTACAATATTATAGAATAGAACAGCTGGTGGACTACAACATTGGATCCAGCCTTTCAACATTCTCAGATAACCTACTAATATTTTCAAACTGAGTTCAAACACATTGCACTCTCTTGGTCCTACACAGCCAGGTAGATAAGTGAGGCATGAGTTAAAAAGGACAAAAACTAGACTCACACATTCAAACAGTGCCCTGCAGTGTACCCATCTTCCAGACTCAGAAGCCCGTATAGCCCACCAGCAGCATAACAGAGAGAAAGACAACAGAAGGAAATAGGAGGGCATGTAAATAAGACACTTACCCAAGCACATCCCCTGTTCAAGAATTCTACACATGATGAGTTGGGGTTTTTTTTGTGAGTTTGTGGGTGTTTGGAGGTTTTCTAGTTTAGTTATTTAATATAGTAAGGTTTACAATCTAACTATATTGCACTTGATTCCCCAGATTTTGTTTTTCAACTCTGGACATTGAATATCTCTGGCTTCGGAAGAAGAAACTGGTGACAAAGGTGATGGTGATTTCAATCCACTCTGGTAGACTACTTCAAAAATCCTAGTAGAAACAAATGCTGCTAAAAATAGCATATATGGGAATAATATTCCTAACACTCAAACTAAATTTTTTCATTCATTATGTAATAGATCTTACAGGAGTCACCCATCAAAGGAATTCTGAGGTCTAGTAAAAGAGAATTCCTTCTCATAGAAATGCTCTGCCTTTTGAGTCCCAGTATTTTCCTTAATCCTTAGTCTCATTATCTTCCCCATTTCCACAGGAGAAAGTGCTACTGAGTTAATTTGGTAAATTATCAATAATCCTTTTGCTTTAGAGAGGCCAAGTATGACCTACAGATAACATGAGAAGTAGACAGACTTTACAACTTAGGTTACATAAATGGTGACACTTATTGTTGTGGTTGATGTATTTCATGAGGTAGAAACATTAAACTCATCTCTAGATCTCAGTAATTTTCCCTTTCCATAGATTCCAAAATGAAACTTGCCATTAAATATTAAAAAAATTGAAAATATAGCAAATTATCTTTATCTGCAGTGATCAAAGCTGGATACGTTTCCATGGTTTCCCTACCAAAATTATTTAATCAATAAAATCCTCAAGCTCCTAACCAAGGGCTCTCATATTTAAATTCTCTTCATTAAGCATTGCATTTTATGACCTAAAACTTTTTTCAGCTGAATGTGCATAAAATGACTGCACATACGTGCAAGCTGACCTAGGGAAAGAAAGCAACTACACATCGTACTCTGTGGGTGATCAGCAAATACAGTTATCCAAGGCCTATCGTCTGCTGGAATAAAGCATTCTTAAATGTAATTTAATATCATAGTTTACCAAAGTTAAGAAGAATCCAAAATACACTGATTTTCACTTTGCATTTTTCTTTCAGTATATACTTGCCTTGATTTCTGTCCTACTCCCATTATTGACTACTGTCTTGCAAAATAACTTCTTCTTTTTGAATGATTCCTCCAGGTTCTGCCTTCCTTAATCTGTTACATCAGACTCTTAACCCAATTCCCTTTCTCAAATAGGTATCCTCACTAACTCCTTTTAGACTTATACTTAATTTTCTTTCTCTTATCTCCTGAAAGGATTATAATAGCAGACAACAATATTTTGTCAATGACTCAACTGTTGCTCTTTGTTAGAAAAGTCTAATTTTATGTCATTGAATTCAATGACAAGGGTTACTCTCATATGTAAAAATTTAGGGTTTTAACCAGACTTTTAACGGTTAGCCCTTAATGACCTGCACTCTGGAAATGTGATTCTGAGGATACTTTTTCACTTTTTAATTACACTTTGTCCGTGCAAAAATATTTTACATTCCTTTACTAAAGAAATCTTGTTAGTTCAATAATTCATGTAATTAAAACTGAAAACAAGTAATTGGCCTGCCACAAAAAATCAATAATTAAATTACAAAATTAACAAATTGAATTTTAATGTAAATTCTGAATTGTACATGGAGAAATCACTGTTTCAGTTTTACATTATTGGTGATAAATTGCAAAAATTGCAATTCATTTTCCAAAGGTCTATTTGTAATCTGTACCTCAAATATGAAAAATTAGAATTTTTCTCATTCAGAAATAATAAACATTGTTCTTGCAAGTAAGGTTGCTATAGTACAAGATAGAAAGGACTGTTCCTCTGTAGTCCTTTGTTCTTCCTGTCTTTGGTTCTTCCCCGTAAACCTTTTTGAAGTTTTACATTGTAAGAAACTGTTTTTCCAGCCAAGATAGTCAGATCACTGCTCTTCATTTGAGCTCTTCGGGGAGCTTGCAAATACAGCAAGTGCAGATTTGTTCCCATTGCTCCCATAGCCATAGTTTGAGGCTCATGGAGAAGAATAGTAAATGGCAAATAGCTCAAGATACCTGGTCTTCAACTCTAGCTGGCGTGGCATTGCCACAGACAGTTGATATGACAAGTCAATTACTAGTTCACATCAGTATATAGGGTTGAAAGACGTAAAGATGCAAACAAAGATGTCATTGTAATGTATTTTTTGGAAGCACAATTGTTCCTCTGACTTTGCTTATACTTGTCTATAAACTGATAGTCATATCATTTTTACAGTAATATCTGGGTTTCAACATGTTCAAGTCAATAACCAAAAAATCCATTTGAAAGTCCTTAACTGGTAGTCCTTGTAGACATGAAAAATAAGCCTGCCCGTGTTACGTAGTCCTATCTTTGCCTCTAAACTCCTTAAAGCTGGTTACCTGGGTTATTTACTGCTTCATATTTAAAGGGTTTTTTTTACAGTAGAAGAAAACACAGTATAAGAAACAAACTGACTTTTGACTTTCTGTGGAAAGAATTCCTTGTGAACAGCTCAGATTATACAGTAAAGCTTGATCAGTAAAAAAGTACAGGGATCCTTACTTTTAAGTATAAGATAGCTGATTTGACTCAATTTTAGTTAGTTACTGATCTATCCAAGTCCTTTGCCTGTTTAAACAGGTTGTTTCCTTACATAAAATTCCTCTGGCCTAAATTTAGACTTAAAACCATCTAAGACTTCCACAAGGTGACTTGTATCGTCTTAAGACAGGTATCCAAAATAGAACCAAATGAACACGATTATTTTTCTTCATTAATTAGAAGTGGACATTGGTTGACTTAGAGACACTTTACCATTTCAATGAATAGCATGTACACTATGAAATGCATTTTAGAATGAATGTATACCAAACAAGTTTGTTACCAATCAAATCAGAGCCCATATTGTTACAACATAAGTTAAATTTTCCTACAGCGTCATGGTTCCCTGTATCCAGGTGTCAGTTCTACCTTTGATTGTTACGCTCCTCCTCTGCCCAACAGTAAATATCTTCTTAACTCCTGAGAACTACAAATTTTATCTTTCCCTACTTTCTTTCATTTCAGCATTTTGTTGAACTTATGCAGGCTATTCTAAATGCTCTTTATCTGTCTTGAACTTCAACATATTCCTGTGAGTCTACACACCTTCTGCCTATACCAAAATCCTTGTTCTTTTTGCCTTTTCCCACAATCTCTCTTCATTTCATTTAACCTGTGTTTCTCAGTCATAAGGCTCAACTGGAGAGCAAGACAGGTAACTTCACAGAAGGCTCCTCTGGTTTACTAAGTGTATTGCCAGCAGGGACCAGCTTCAGGTACTGTATGAAGCAAACCAGTGGGAGATGGATTGTGGGAGCTCCTACCATTGCATGTGAAACTTTCAAGGAACTAAGTGATGCTGCAGTTCTAAGTAAAGTTTAAGTCTACAGTAATTTAAGCAGTGTCTATCTCGGGGACTCCACTTGAACAACTCTGTTCAAGAGTAGAGTTCAAGAGTAGATTTTGTTTGAATCTAGAGATTTTAACTGAGAGAACAATGTGGAACTGTGCATGTAAGTTACAATTTTATTTCATGTGATATAAAAACCCCAACAACATCTACAACAAATCTAAGCCTGTATCAGCTTTTATTTTTTAAAAAATTATTGAAACGTACTTTATCTTTTTGAGCTGCTATCTTGCAAAACAACCTTTACTGAAGAGCAAACCACAAGAAAGTCACTTCACTGTGCCTTGCATTATGCCTTGCATATGTCCAAAGCATCCCTCTGAATTTTGAAACAGAATGCCATTCCTGATAACTACAGCATTATGAAGAAAGAGTGAGTGTCCCAAACCCATGGAAGTGGTAATATTTGAGTTAATATATCAGACAATTTTATGCTAGGTAGAAAAGAGGTATAAGCTACAGTATTTATGAAATGAGATGCTTTTATGAGAGACACAAAAGAACCATTTTATTAAAGTAATGATGGATAAAGTAATATTAAATCTGGCATTTAATTATTTAGAAATTAAACTAACATAAACCCAGTATTTTCACTGATAATATGGCTTCTTTTCCACAGAAATTCAGGTGAAATGTAGCCAATATCTGAGTTTATGTATAAATCAAATAAGTTTTTGTAATTTGGTATCTATTGCTTTTGTTGACTATATTATATATTACTTTTTCTCATAGGATTTTTTTCTTTTTAAAAAAATTTACAATTAATCAAAACTTTTCTGGCATATAAACAGAAATCATATAAATTCCACAGAGATGGAATCACTACACAGCCTGGTCAGTGCCACAATAGCCATGCACTTTCTTTGCTCTTGCTGCAGAGTTCTAAAATTTTATTAGAGTACTAGATGAATTTGGGGGATTTAGCTGTGATCTTCCATGAAAAAAAACAAAACTGAAACCAAACACTAACTCCCAAAACATTACAAATTTAATTTTTAGGTAATTTCAAAATGCATTTTCCTTACATGCTTATGAAACTGGAATATTTATTAAGTCTGCTTCTAGGATAGTGATATAAAAATATGTACTTTCTTTTTTAATAACACGTTTTTTGTTTTTCAGACTAATTTTTGTTTCCTTTGTTGGATAGTAGGACATGAAATTTAGGAATTCTCCCGTACTTATACAGCACCTACCACATCCTTGTGAGTCTGCATGTCTTGTCCCATCTATACTAAATTCCTTCTTCCTTTCACCTTATTCCAAGGTAAATTTTTACTTATTACACTGTTTCTTTCCAAGTCTTTTATACATTTCTTCTTTCTTCTGACCTGAGGAGGATGAATGCTGCAGGACCTATAGATTGCATCTATGAATATCTGTTTTCTGAAAAGCTCATTAAGCTAAAGTGCTTTCATGTTCTGTTCATCTGAATTCAACAACAGTATTAAACATATTGGTAAACAGATATTTACAAAACAGTAATTCTGAAACTTGAATAATACCTATAGACAGTTGCATTTAAAAAAATCAACTATTTCATCCAAAGATTCTGTGAGATTTTTATTCAATTTCAGATTAATTCACATGACGTTTGAGAAAATTCCCTTTCATGTTATATTCTTGGAGGATTTATGTTTATAGCTGCAAACTACATGAACTTAGTTTAGCTGAATTCCACCTTAACCCAAGAACAAAATTAAATGATAAAATATGTGAATTCTAAATCAATAAAGAAATAACAAATAAAAATGAAAAGTCACAATAAAAATAAGAAGTTTGTCTTTTTCTTCTTCCTCCTGGAAAAGCTAGTAGAATTTTTAAGTTTTTTGCAGTTCTCAACCCCATAAAATCCAATTACCAAACACAGGGGCGAAGTATTTTAAGGGCTTTCTTTATGGAACTGAATATTTTTCTTGAAAGTCTCCAATGAGTATGACCATCTTTATTAACCTGTTTTACTAAGTTGCTTTTCTTCTTTTTATTTTAATTAGATTCAGCTCTGAGCTTGAATGACCTATTAGTTAAGTAAACTAATTTTGGAGTAATTCTGTAATTCAATGGGGGACAGAAAAGAATTTTTTTTTTTTCTGTTATTCATAATTGTATTTTAAATTATAAGGTTCACTTGTATTATTTTTCTGCTGGTATTGGTCATGGTCAGAAGCAGTTATTCAGGCTACTCATCTGAGCCAATATATCCCAATACATTTTTTATGAAACATCAGTTGTGAAAAAAAAAACAGTAGGAGATTCTAAAATGTTTCCAGTGTTATTCTTCCTGCTGCCCTTGCCTCCAAATGTCTTTTCCAAGTATTTTACTGTTTATTTTAAAACAGTCACTTATAAAGTTCACTAAAATGCATTAAAATTTCAGATGCTAGAAAGGTTTCCTATCTGCATCTACAAGCTGATCCATATTAGTTTTCTTTGTTCATATACAGTCCCAACCTTTGTAGACTAAATCCATAACCTGTGCTATACCCAGCAGAGAAAGCAGGCGCAGGAAGAGTTTGATCCTCCATCTATAATTCTTTCCTCATCTCCTTAGACTTAGATAAACCTCAGTCTTCAGACAAAAGGGTTGCTAAATATCTGCTTCACATTAGTAATTTTGATTTTGCTTTGTTCTTTTGTTTCTCAGAGTTCCATTGTCATTTTTCTTTTACCATATCTCTGAAGTATCTTTTTCTTCTGAGGATTATGGCAAACACTGCATAACTTGGATATTGAAAATGACCTAATATATCAGTTTGGGATGCTTCCAGCTGTAGAAATATCTCATTCTTTTGTTTTCTACGTTTCTTCTTCTGAATGCTATCTGTAACAAAAGAGGCCTTTGATCCACCAGCTAAAACTTCATTCTTGTTTTGCTTGCTGATTTTGCAGATAATGTCATAATTTATTCTGTTATTTCTTATTTCTCTCATGTAGTTTACCACAACTGGTAGGTACATATAAAAACCACCTAGTTAACCTCTCTTATGCCAGAGATGTGTACTTAGAACCGGTCAGCTTTAATGGAAATGAGGCCTCAATTTTGTTGCACAATCTCAAATTCTTGTGACATAAAGGAGTTTCTCAGACTTAAGACAAAACCAAAAAAAAAAAAACCCAAAAAACAAAACCCCTGAAGTGTTTTCATAGAATCATGAATGAATCAGAAAATAGATTGCCTTGGAAAGGACCTTTAAAGACTAACCCAATCCCTCTGCCATGGGTAAGGACATCTTTCACTAAATCAGCTTGCTCAATGACCCTTCCAACCTGATCTTGAACATTTCCAATAACGGGGCAGTCATAACTTCTCTGGGCAACCTGTGCCAGTGTCTCACCACACTCATAAAAAATATTTTCATTTTGTCCTATCTAAATCTACTCTTTTTCAGATTAAAGCCCTTGAAAAAATGGTCTTCTGCTATTTGGTCAGTCATCAGATTTGCTATTGTTTAATTAATCTAGATCAGCATCTCTCAGACAACATTGTCTCTCTAGAAAATCACTACTCTCATATATGGTCTCATAATATTCTTCTAGATAGATTTAACTTGGATTGAGAAAGCCTGAGGATGCTTCTGCAGATCCTCAAACTTAAATAAATGTCATGTGTAGTATCTCTTATATTCTTGATACAATTTTTAATCTAATAATAACCAAGAATAAACTGGGGGTGAGTTTTGCTTTGGTTTTGTTTTCTGCTGTTTTTTTCTTAAAATTTAATTCACAATACAGTCATTGACACTTTACAGACACATATTTCCTGTCTGAATCATCTGAAGATCCCATCTCAGCAATGGCTAAAATTCGCATTCCAAATAAAGATAGGAAAGTTCTTCATGACTAGACAACTACAGGACAGCTTGTTCATGAGGAAACAGCTTAAGAATGAAAGATTTTAACTGTAATTATCTTTTTTTTTTTTTCCATGTTAATGTGGCAATATTTTATTGCAACACTTTGTGAATCATCGCAACTCTTTTTTTACTAGAAACAAGTTTTCCAGGTTAATTTTTCATTTTACATGTGTTTACTGTGTTACAGTCTAGCTCTGAAGGTTTTGATCTTCATCTTAATCTATTCTCTGTCTGAATACTTTGTTAGTTTAGTTACTGTTCTCTGTTGATATTGTCATCAATGTTAAACCTTCAGGTGACTGTCATTTCACACTGCATAGTTCAATCTCTCTTGGTCGGTTTACTTGTCACTGAAACCTCAGCTTTAAAGTACAGGACTGTGTTTAACACTTCATTCTTTGCTCAAACAAAATACCACTACTGACAGAGATTTAGTCTAAAAACTGCCAGATTAAGGTGTCAGAAATCTCAAGTGGGCGAATCATCCAGGCAAGTTCAGTCACTGGCATAGTCAAATATTCAGGGCTCAGGTTACAAATTTGTTACAAAATCAAGTGTCTGTGGACATATCACTGTTTAATTAATGTTATCTATAGTTAAATATCTGCAATATGGCCATGTGTAGTTGAGCTAGCTAAACATAATCAGCTAGAATATTTGAATGAGAGAAGTGTGCTTCGCATTCTGATGAGATCCAGCTCATCCTTATGCAGATAACTAAAATAAGCAGAAGTGCTTATTTCACTCCCTTAGCTAAGGTTGGGATGTTTACTTTAGATGTGGATAGACATCCACTGTAGAGATCTCAGATAGGATTGATTTCTACAACACGGTATCTTCTTTTAGGTCTTTATATATTGAGGTCTATACATGAGATGATGTTTATTATCATGAAGAGCAAATATAAAACTTAATGTAACTAATAAAGCATAGAAAATAACATAATATACATCTATTGTTTATTTCAGTTACCCTGAAATAGACCCATGTTGTCATTTGAAGTGTTCTTGTGTACCTTGTGCATGGGTCACACTGTAAATATTTGTTTAGACTGAGAGCTGGAAGCCAGATTTGGTAGGTTAGAGATCTCACACGGAGAGATCTTACACAGGCTTTCAGGAAAGACCAGGGAAGTGAGGAGGAGGGTTAGTATTCTATACAAAGGAACATGTAGAGTGCATGGGATAACAGATGAGCTGGTTGAGAGCTAATGGGAAGGATTAGACCCTAGACTAACACTGATACTACTTTTGTAAATGTCTGACCAAATCTGCTTGAAAAAGATTTGGAAGTAGATGAAGCCTTCTTTAGAAACCTCAGAGCAGCCCCGCTATTGCCTGCTTTGATAATTAATAGAGTATTCAGCTACCCTGATGTTTGATGGGAGGATAACATGACTGGGCAGGAAGAACTGATCAAAGACCTGAAAGTCAAGGGAAGTCTTGAATGCAGTGACTGTGAGATAATACAGTTTTAGGTTTTGAGAGGCTGGACTTCAAGAGAGCAGATTATGGCTTAGACAAAGATCTGCTTGGCAGGGTTCCATGGGAGACATCCTTGGAGGGCAAAGAACCCAAGAGAGCTTGTGATCATCCAGGGCAGCCTCTTCAGAGCAGAAATCAGTCTTTTTCAGTGGACAGAAAATCAAGCAAGAATGGTAGAAAGCCAGCAAGGATGAAAAGAGACCACCGAAGTGAGCTTTAACAGAGAAAAGAAATACACAGAAGGTGGAACCAGGTAGAATGCGTACAGTTGGACTAAGGAAAGTTGAAATCAGCAATGAATGTGAAGGCATGGTACTTTGTGATGAAGGACACAGAAAATGACGAGGTGGCTAATGCATTTCCCTCTCTTGCCACTTTGTTTTTCATACCTGGTAAGGTATACCATCTGTCTTTCCAGTGTCTCAAGATAGCAAGCAGAGTCTGTGGGAATGCAGCATTGTTTAATTTAATGAAAGATACAATCAGAGGACACTAAAAATAGTTGAAGATATAGATGTCTATGGGATGAGAAGGGATGCATCCAAACCCGATGAATGAGCTGGTGGGTGTCATCACAGCTGCTTTTCAGAGATGATGATCTCTGAAAGACCCATGTTGTCAGGGGGAGTTTCTGCTGATTCAAAAAAGATTGGGATGGGTTAATCTTGTCTGGTCACCAGATGCTTACCAAGCTGCTCTATCACTCCACCTTATCAATAAGGCAAGGAGACAACATATGACAAAAAAGCTTATGGGTGAGATGGCAGATCACTCACCAGTTACTATCATGAGTATTGGGGAAATTAATTTTATGTATTGCCAATTAATCAAAGTAAGATAATGAGAAATCAGAACAAATCTACAAACACCTTCTCCCACCTCTCCCTCCTGCTGAATCTTCTCTCCTGATTTTTCTACCTTCTAGCCTGCCAAGCAGCACAGAGGGATCGAGAGTGACGTTTGTCATCAGTTCATAATACTTGAGGTCTATTATTCCTTTCTCCCCACAATTTTCCCTTGCTCCACCCTCAGATCCCTCCCAGAGGATACGATCTTTCATGAATTGCTTTGGCATGACGTGCAATCCTTCAGAAATGGCCTGCTCCAGTGTGGGTAACTCAGGGAACCAAAAGTTCTGCAAAAAAACCTGCTCCAGCATGGTTTACTTTCCATAGGCCACAGTTACTGTAAGGAGTCTGTCTGCTGCGGAGTCTCCAGAGGCTGCAGCTTCCTTCAGGGCATATCCAGTTGCCCCAGTGTGGGGTCTTCCATGAGCTGCAGGGTGGATGTCTACTTCACCACGAACCCCCATGGGCTACAGGCAGACAACCTGCAGCACCATGTTCTTCACCACAGGCTGCAGGAGAATAATTTTTTCAGTGCCCAGAGCACCTCATCCCCCTCTTATTTCACTGACCCTGATGTCTGAAGGGCATTTCTCTCACATACTCTCACTTCTTCCTCTCTCAGTTGTTCCAGGGCATTTTTTACGCTATCACAGAGGTGCTATCAACATCACCAACTGGCTTAGATTTGGCCAGCGGCAAATCCATCTTAGAGCTAGCTGGAACTGGCTCTGTCCAACATGGGGACAGCTTCTGGTGTCTTCTCACATAAACCACCTCTGCACCCCCTCCACTACCAAAACTTTGCCGCATAAACCCAACACATAGGTAAACATCATAGCTGCCTACTTATAGACCAATAAGCCACATATCAGCCCCTGGGAATGTGACCGAGGAAAAATTTGTAAAACTATTTTCAGGAACAAGAAGGACAAGAAGGTGACTAGGAACAGTCAGCATGGATTTACAAAAGAAGCAATTATGCTTCAGTAACCTAATATCTTTCTATTGATGACATTTCCAGTGGCATGGATAAGACCTGATTGGCAGTCAGACTTCAGGGACGGTAGTCAGCAAATATGAAGTCCAACATGTGGCCAGGTAACAGTATTTTCCCTCATGGACTGATAATGAGTACAAACTGGTTTTATAAATTCTGTCCAGGATGGAGGAGTGTACTCCAAGGAGATAACACCAATTTTAGGGGAGTGGTCAATATGGAAATGCAAAGCTGTTACTTAGAGGAACATGAATGGGCTAGAAAAACAGACTAATAGGAACTTCATGAAAAGTAATTAAAGGGGGACATAAAGTCATGTAGTTAGAATTTGGAACTGCATGCAATGGTACAGAAACTGAATATCATCTTTTCAATGAGGACAAATCCAATATCTCAGAATATGCAATATTTTTTCAAAGACTCATGAAGTTCCGAGGAAGCAGTTAAGAAGTAAAAAATACAATGGAATACAATGGAATAATCTGAGAAGCAATATACAAATAACTAAATCATTATTCATATAAAAGGGAAAATACAGGAAGTTATGCCTTAAAACATTTTGTTTATTTAGTATTTGGGATAAAACTGTGAGACATATAATTAGTTCACATAAAGAATAAAGTGGGTTTTATTTTTTATTTATTCTAAGCAGTAAGAAGATATCCTAAATTATCTAATTTACAAAGACATTAAATTAGTTGTTCAAGTAGTCATAGAAAAAATATCTGAATAGAAAAACAGCAGCATGACTTTAGCCATGAGTAATGATATTTAGCAGTGCATTAGATATACAGTTACTGATACTGCTTTACTCTTTCCCTTAAGTTTCAACATAGATTAAAAAAAGGAGGCCGGATGTGGGTTTCATTATTGGTTACATTGTCTCCAACTTTGCACACAGATTTTTTTTCTCCAGTTTATAATAGCAATAATTACCTTATTAAAATAATTTCCTAAGGATTAATGTAATTGAATGGCTAGGCTTGATAGGCCTTTTCAACTAAGTTTTTCATGGCCGATTCATCTCCAAGGCGTGACCACATCTACCAACACCTTCACGTAAGCAGGAGGCTCACAGGCTCAAGGGGCAAAAAAATGACAAAGACTGATCTTAAACACATTTAATCACTGGATCGTGTTTCCCAGTTATTCAAAAAAATGCTGTTTCCCAAAACAATATGCACAAGTATACTATAAGCAAAAGAGAACATATTTCTTCTACTTTTGAAATAAATTTTCTGTTTAACTGAACTGGAATCAACATTAGACTAATAGTCTTGAGCAGATAAAGGTTGTTGCATTTCCTAGAAAATAAGGGATCATTCATATGGAGTATAGTTCAAAGCTTCAAAGAGGAAACCAGGAGAAGATAGATATAATTCTGTACTATATTTACAGATTAGTATTTATGATTTCAGGGAAAAAAATCTTCAGTGTCAGATTTACATTATTTGCCTTTAATAGATAGAATCTCTTGTCCTTTTTATACAAACTCTGATCTCAGAAAAATCAGGAACAAAGCATATGTATAGTTTCTATTATGTATAAGAAAGAATTATTAATTATGCTCTTTTATTTATGATTAAAATAGTATTACATT
>VWPV01031047.1:0-15984 GCA_013389885.1 Geococcyx californianus | reverse complement strand
GCCCATGGCAGGGGTGGAACTGCTTGGGCTTCCTCTGCAAACACAGAAAATTCAAACCCTGTTTCCCAGTTGCAGCAACATAATTCCTGTGTATTCAGGTAAATTAGCTTGGATTTACAGTATACGACACAGTGAGTTGCACATCATCACTCCTGGATTACCAGAGTGGAAGTTGTTCCTACCTATAGCCATTGGCACTAAATGGTCCATATCGAACCTATTACATGAAGCCCTTGATTATCCATGGGAGACTTTCCACTCCTTCCGATGGCCTTTTGATTAGGTTGGATACATCTTATTTTTTCACCGCTGCTTTTGCCCTTACTTACCTTTTGCTGTTACTTCTCACAGCTGTTTGTGATTTATTGGTTCCATTATTTTGTTTTTATTGGGGTTTAGTATTTATAATGGGACACAACTGATACTTTGGAATAGGAACCGGTTCTTTTTTCTTAAGAGTTGCCGGTGGTATTGGTCACCTTGAGCAGAACAAGCAATTGGAGACCCTCTGCCACACTTCTGGACACCTCCCTTCCACCTCTACTGAACAGAGTACTTTAACACAAAAACAATAATGGAAAAAAGCAAGTTTTAAATGCATTAGTGCCTATGAAAACATGGTATTTGAGTACTTTGTAAACCAAGTTGTTGCATTTTTCCCAGGAAAGCCCTCTTGCTGGGTAACAGGTGCAAACCCAACCCATTTTCCTCACCTGGTGAGTATGAGCAGGCTGAAATTCCCCCGTTAGGGATGCAACGAGGCGATAACCGCCAGTCACATGAAAGCTCTGGGCAGAGCAAAAATCTCTCAGCTCCAAAATAAGAAATGAATGTGTGAAGAACAGCTATGGCGAAGTCCTAGTAGCGGTAAATACCCGTTTGCTGAAAGGCAGCAAGCAGCTACCTATTTTCCTGTATAAAAAATACAAATCCTAGGTTATAAAAAACAAAGCAAGGAACAACCCCTCCCCAGGTGGGACCTGAGCTGCTGTGATCTGTGGGGAGTGTGCTCCGTCAAGCCCAGACTGCTCTCACCTTTGCAGGACCCATATCACCCCCACCCCCTCTGCAACACTTTACCGGTGTGAATCCTCTTTTTTATAAAAGAAATACAAATATCATTTACTGCAAGTCTCCTGGGAAAGGACTGCAGCTCCTGCCGCAGCCTGCTGGGTGGGAAGGGACACAGGGCTTGTTCCAAGACAGACAGCAAGGAAAGACTGGGAAAAAGGCTTAGGCTTGGGGGAAAAAAACAATCACCTTTTGGGTGCTGACTAAGACTGAACGGGTGTTTGGCACAAAAAACTGAATATATCATTTTTTTGTGTCTAACTTTGCAGCCCAGAAACTGGAGTCAGACCAGGAACAATTCCTGCACCTAAAACCCCTGAAATTAATTAATGAGTATTGAACACCAAATTAATAAGTTCCCACTGAACACCGAATGAATTAATTAGTGCCCACTGAACACCAGATTAATGAATTAGTGCCTTATTGGACAACGAATTAATGAATTAACACTGAATTAACTAATGAGTGCCCCACAGCACACTGACAGCTGCCACAAACCCACCTCTCCTGGCAACGGGCGTAGGGAAATGGGTTTCAGTCTCAAAAAAAGGGGAAAGTCCTCCCCAACTCAGGGGGCTCCAGAAGTTGGGACCCCAGGGCAGAAGGGCCCCCGGGAAGGGGGTGACCTGGAGGCAGCAGGGACCCTGGGGATGGAAATGGAGATCCTCCAGGCTGCAGCAGGAGCTGCAGTTCTTTCCTGGGAGATTTGGAATAATCCCCCCGGGAGGGGGACCTCGGGGAGAGTGGAGGGGGGACTCTGGGGCAGCGGAGATCCCGGGATTGGGGGACCCTGGGCAGCGGGGACCCAGAAGGTATCCCGAGGCGAGGGGTGGGGAATGGATACCCCGGGCAGGGGGGGAGACCCTGGGAGCAGAGGAAATGGGGAGCGGGAACTCGGGGCAGCGGGGGGAGAGGAGATCCGAGGAAGAGGAGACCCGGGGAGTGGAGACCAAGAAGGGACTCGGGGCAGAGGGGACTTAGGGGGGAGCGGACACCCCGGGAATACAGACCCAGAAGGGACCTGGTGAAAAGGGGCCCTGGGGGAAGCTGAAAGCCCGGGGCAGGGGGGACCGACCCCTGGCAACGAGGACCCCTGGGAGCGAGGACCCCATGAAGGGACCTCCGGGGCAGGGGGGTAGCCTGGGCCAGGGGGGTAGCCTGGGCCAGGGGGGACCCACAAGGGAGTGGAGAGGGGGGGACCTTGGCCCGGGGGGACCCCGGTGAGGGCAGACTCGGGGAGGGGAGACCCCCAGGGAGAGGGGCACCCAGGGGAAGGGGAACCCCGGGAAGCGAGGACCCAGAAGGGATCGGGACAGGGGACTCGGAGCGGAGGGAGTGGGGAGCGAGGGAGCGGAGGGAACGAGACTGAGGAGGGAGCGGAGACCTCGGGGCCAGGGGGACCCTCAGGAGACTGGGGACCCTGCGGAGGGGGTGACCCGGGGTAGGGGGGCCTCGGGGCAGCGGGGACCTCGGGACCAGAAGGGACCTCGCGGGAAGGGCGGGACCTGGGGGAACAGAGCCCCAGGGCAGAGGGGACCAGGGAGGAGTGGGGGAAGGAGGAAGAAGGGACCCGGGGAAGCGGGTTCCCCGCGGCAGCGGGGACCCCGGGGCAGGGAGTACCCCAGAGGGAGCGCAGGGCAGCATCGCCCCGCCCCGTCCCTCCCCGTCCCCGCTGCGGCGGTGCCGGCGGCCGGCTCCGGGGATGCTCCCGGGCGGGGACGGGGATGCGGCTCCCGGGGGGCCGCTCTACTCCCCCCTCCCTACCGCGGCCGCCCCGCACGGCCACAGGGATGCGGAGCCGCCCCGTATATCCATAGGGATGCAGAGCCACCTCCCGCACGGCCATAGGGATGCGGAGCCCCCCCGCACGGCCATAGGGATGCGGAGCCACCCCCTGCACGGCCATAGGGATGCGAAGCCTGGCATATCCACAGGGATTCGGAGCCCCCCTGTATATGCATAGGGATGCGGAGCCCCGAATATCCATAAGGATGCGGGGCCCCCCCGCACGTCCCTAGGGATGCGGAGCCCCAGCAGCCCCGCACGATGCCCCCTCGGGGCTGCTGCGGCCGCCGGCGCCTGGGCCAGGACACGGGGCGGTTCGTGCTGCTCGCAGCCCTCCTGGCCGCGTACCTGGGTGCGGGGGCCGCGGTGTTCTCGGCGCTCGAGAGCCCGTCCGAGGCGGCGGCGCGGCGGCGCTGGGACCGGACCCTGCGCGACTTCAGCCGCGGCTCCAACGCCAGCCTGGCCGAGCTGCGCGCCCTCCTGCGCGCCTATGAGGCCGCCATGGCCGCGGGCATCCGCGTCGACGCCCTGCGGCCCCGCTGGGACTTCCCTGGAGCCTTCTACTTCGTGGGGACAGTGGTCTCCACCATAGGTGAGCGCGGGGCCCCGCGGGGTGCTGCGAGACCAAAGTTTGGGGAGAGGCGCGCCTGTGTTGCTATGGGAACGGGGGTTCGGTTCCCTGTCCCTCATCCCTCCATGCTTCGTCCCTCATCCCCCCTCATCTTCACCCCACATCCCCTCGGCCCCCCATCCTTCGTCCTTCATCCCCCTCATCCTTCATCCTCACCCTCCCATCCCCTTCATCCCTCGCTCCCGCATACCTCACCCCTCACACCCCATCCTTCACCCCTCATCCCCCCCTCCCCTCCTATCCTTCATCCCCCATCCTTTGTGGGATTGCTGTCCCGCTACTCGCCCCACCGCCAGGACCCAGGCTCCCGAAGTGTCCCTGCCCGTCCCGGTATCTGCAGCCCCGGGAACTCCTCATCCCTTCCCTGGAGCCTTCTACTTCGCACCCTCCAATCCTTAACTCCCCCTTCATCCTTCATCCTCCATCCCAGAAGGGCTGCCTCACTGCCTGTCCCGCCACACGGACCGCGGTTCCCAAAGGATCCCTGTCTGTCCCGGCAATTACAGCCCCGGGGATCCCCCATCCCTTCCCCAGCGTGGGTTTCACCCTCTGAGCATCCCTGCCCAGCGCAGTACCCACGTCTGGTGACAAAGGTGGGCTTCAAGTTCTGAGCATCCTTGCCCAAGTGCAGTGCCTGGGGTGGGCTTCGCCCTCTGAGCATCCCTGCCTAGCATGGTGCCTGGGTCTGGTGACCAAGGTGTGCTTTGCCCTCTGAGCATCCATAACCATCCTGGTGGTTGCAGGCCTGGGGACCCCCATCCCTTCCATCAAGCAGTGCTCGGGAGAGGCTTTCACCCCCTGAGCATCCCTGCCCACAGTGGGCTTCACCCTTTGAGCATCCCTGCCTGGTGCAGTGCCCAGGGCGGGCTTTGAGCATCCCTGCCCACAGCGGGATGTGCCTGGTGCCCAGACCCCCTGTTATGTGGGGATGCTGAGCAGTACCCAGGCTTGCCATGCCTGGCTGCCAGGCTGGCTGCTGGTTTAGCTGCTGGCAGAATTGAGATTTGTGTGTGGATAAAGACATGAGGTATGTACAGGGCACCATATGCCTCTGGCTGTGCCTTAATGTGCATTCCCAGTGCATCCTGGCTGCAGGTGTCCGTATCCCGTAGGTGTTTGGGAAGAGCAGCACTTTGCAAGCAAATGCTGAATTGAGGGGGCAGGAATTTTTTTTTTTTTTTTTTTTTTTTTCACGCTAAAATTACCATTTTTTACTTTTTTTACTCTAAAAGCACCATTAGAGCTGTTGTATTTACTTGAAGCAAAGCTGCAGCTTGCAGAGCATTGCTTGAGAAATCACATCCCTGCGCACAGATCTTATAGTTTCTCTCTCTGCCAGTTTGTAACTTGTGTAACAAGCCAGGTGTCTCAGGGCTTCTGGGCATGAATGAGTGCTTTCACTTTGTTAGAGAGGGAGAACTGCACAGCTTGTTATTGCTTGTTATTCATTAGGTTCGGACATTGTTGTATCAGTAGTGACTAATCGTTCTAATAGAGTCATGGTAGTAGCTGCAGCATTGTTGTCAGGTGTTGGTTCTTTTGGCGTTTAATAGTGCTGTTACCTTCTCCTTATCGAGTACATTCAATAGTCCAGTCATTAAAATACCATTTTATTTGTTAGGCCTCCTGCATCACAAAGGCTTATATTTTTAAGAGATTGTTATGACTGACCTGAGTGGGTGGGACAGAATTCAGTGTGTTAACAAACCTCTTCTGTCCTTTCTGTAGTGAAGTGAAACCTTCAGAGATGTGTGAGCTCAGATCCATCCTCTTCTCCTCTGAACCCTCTCTGGTTATTGGAATGTAAAATGTTTTCTCCTCCTTTGCAAGTGTTTGTTTGCATCTCCAAATGCAGTGGGCAGGTACAGTTTGGCTCGATGATCTCAAAGGTCTTTTCCAACCAAAGTATTCTATGATTCCACTTCCTCACCCTGTCCACAGCCCTTTTTACTGGGGCAGAGGGAATTCTTTGCCAATTTTGTCAGGTGGAAATGGCCGAGCCAAGAATTGTGTTTCTCATATTCCTGTAGTGCAACCAAGGGTACTGCGCTCTCTTTACAGCCAGTAATGTCTCCAGCTCCCGCATGCAAGACAGAGGCTGAAGGTTGTTTTTCTCAAGCTGCAGCAAAGGCTGAATTCTGCCAAGTGCTCCCCAGAGCAGTGGCTTGTCTTGGCCTCCTACATGACAGTGCTGATGTCTGGATTATTCAGTGTCTGGTGTGAATTAAGTGAGCCTGCTGTCTCCTGGACCACCAGCATCCTAAGGTTATTGCACCCCTTCCCAGAACAGTTTTACCAACACGTGTACTGCTCCTGTAGAAGAGGAGGAACTGCTGCCCCACCTCAACCCTTCTCCTCACTCATAAAATCATGGGTTTGGATTGGAAGGGACCTCAAAGCCCATCCACTTCCAACCCCCTGCCTTGGGCAGGGACAACTCACGCTGGATCAAGGGTGCTCAAATCCCCATCCAACCTGGCCTGGAACACCTCCAGGGATGGGGCAGACACCACTTCTCTGGGCAACCTGTGCCAGGACCTCCCCACCCTCACAGGGAAACATTTCTCCCCAAGATCTCATCTCAATCTGCCTTCAAGCTGCTGCAGTTCTTGGAGAGGAAAAGCTCACTGTGAGCTCAGCAGCTTCTCCACAGCCAGGCTTCTTCTGTCACACAGCTGCATTCAGCTATCATTGGTGGCTGTGTTTGCCTAGCCACAGCAGGGAAACCGAGGGAATTAATAAGCTTTCCCGCTAAAACCCCAAAGCTGTACTCTTAATGAAATGCGCACAAGCTGTTGAGCTCACAATCATAGCATGGGAGAAACCAAATGGTTGACGTCAAAATGTCACCTCCAAAGTCATACTTTTGTGATTCCGCTGTTCCCTCCTAGCCAGCTCCTTTGTGTACCTGCCTACCTGGAGTAGCTTTGATGCCACTGTCAGCTCAAACACTATTATCCTCGTCCAGAGCAGTTTTTCTTCCTATGTATCGCAGCTCATTGACAAGAAGGATGCAGTCTTTACACAGTTTCACCAAGAACTACCAGACATTGAGTCAAAACAGCTTGCCTTGCTGGTTACATGTGTCAAAGCATCATTATTACTGCAGCTAAACAGTCTGCTATCCCAGCGATGCACTGGAAAGCTTTCTTAGTCACTGCTTAACAAACAGTGATTAGATGCCATGTCTGTCAAGGGTAAATCACCCACAGGTTACTCAGCCTCTTATCTGCAGAGGGTTACAGCCTACAGAAAACTTGCTGGATCTTTTTAAGTTCTCACTCTGCTCTATCTAAGTTTAATAAAATAAATTCCTATGTAGGTGTTGAAATCCAGGAACCAAAACTAGGGCTGGAGGTTGTCCTGGGTTTATATAAGCTGGTCAGAGGGAGGAAGGCTCCTGTTCTTCATCCTTCTGTGAACCCAAGGGTTAAGCATGGTCAGACTCGGAGAAAACACTCCCTGAGAAGTGCCTTTGCAGAGCCGAGAAGCTCCCCTTCATTAGGTTGTCTCCTGTACTTCTGCCTCCACTGCACTTCTGCCTCTTAATTACACAGAAGCAATCAAAACCTCTGGGTAAGAAACCTGCTAGCAGGGTCTTTAGGAAATGGGAGAGAGCGCTGAAATGAAACGTTAAGTCGAATCCTAAAGCATTTTCCTAAATAGCTCACTAAGCAAGGGGCTTACAGTGCCTCTTGACAGCATTCTGGGCTGAATAATGCGTTGTTTGTGGCTGAATAATGAAATGTGGAGTTCTCATTAGACATATCTCGATTTTTCAGAGCTATGTAAGAAAATTCTGCTGTCTGGTTTCTGATTGCCAGGCTACACCATTTATTCAGTCATCATTTTGCAGTCTAAAATATATTTTCTTGTAGGCAATCACTGTTATTTTTGTTCTGATTTCTTTACAGAGCAGCTATGAGAAATTTATTCTTGGTTCTTTGGTCTAACTGGCAGTAGACTTGTTTTTTTAGTTGAGTTTTTTCGTTCCTTCCCCAAATGTGAATCACAGAGAGTTTGCAGCTCTTTGTTAAAGACTGGAAGCAAAGCGTAACTCGGAGCAGGTTTATTCTGGTGAAGCGTTGCATGTTACAACGTCATCAGTCATAGCATTCCCTGTATTCTTGTAGCGCAGATTCATTCTGCTCAGCGCATAAGATAACCCCTGGGTGCCTGAAGCTCTGGATTTCTGACTCAGTCCATGAGTCTAGATTCTGTATCAAGATTTTTTTCCTCTCTTAAATGTTAGAATAAGCATTAGGTGCCTATGTCAAGCACCACAGCATCTCAGAGTAGTCGTCCAAAAAACAGAGCCTGCCTATAGCATCAGGGAATAAAGAATTTACTCAGCATCACATGAGATATGGTCCTGCATCTCAAAAATCAAGGGAAGTTTATATTGACTTACTGTGCGCTGATTCGGGTTCAAAACAAAGACAAACTGGAGTCTGTGGCCAAGGATTGTCCATTTCTGCAGCCTTCAGGGTCCCTCTGGCTCAGGTAATTGAAAGGACAATGTCTGTTCGTAACTTCTGCTTAGCACTGGGTTCAGTTTGGACTCCAGGGGTATCCCTGCTGCGCAGCAAATACTTGTATTTTCATTCCCCTTGCTTTTACACGAGTTTGGAGATGTGACTGCAACCCAGACGCTGGTGGGCCACAGTACCACTTGGGTGCCGCGTGGCTCCAGCCAGGCGAGCTGTATTACTAAGCAACCTCCCCGTAAAGCGGTTATCGTGCCTGTGACAGCAGCAAGGGCTCATAATTGCAGGGTTTATCAGCTGCCGTGTTTCCTGTGGGCTTGTAATTCCCAATTCTGCCTGAAACTCTGAAACTCTGTGACTGTGTTTCCATAGAGCCCAGCCAGCCCTAGCTTCTGCCCTCCCATGGTTCTCCTGGGGATGCCCCTTCTTTCCTACTCATGCAGCTTACCTGATACTTACTTGTCACCTGCCTTTCCCAGACACTCTCAATCCTGCTGCCTCTCTCCCAATTATCATGTCCTCCTCTACTTGTGAGGTGTTTGCTTGATTACAGTTTGAATATTTTTTTGATGTCCTCACAGTCTTTCAAGTTAATAAGTATCAAAGGAGTCAGAAGCAGAGCTTTACAGTTTCTTTCTGCTCACCATCACACCTCTCCCTCTCCCCTAGTTAAATCCTGCTATTGACCCTTATTTCTCTTTTCAGTCCCACTATTTCTCCCTTCTCCAATTGTCTTCAGTTTGACATAATTCATATACATGTCGTAATTTTTTCTCACTTTTACTGATCTTTGCAAGCTCACCAGCTTGGTTTTCTGTGGACTTTAATTCTCTTCATCAAGGAGAAAAGAGAAAAACAATTATAGGATAGATTTGTTGGCAATTCACTGAATGTACCAATATCCACTGCTGGTGTTTGTGCTGGAAAACACAATGTCATTAATTTAATTTGATGAAGGCAGTGTTACCTTATCTTAACGGCTGTTGCAGTCAATGAAAATTGTACCTCTTACCCTAGTGGCATCAGGCTTAGAGCAACAGAAAACCACCATGGAACATGGGCGTCTGCAGTTTTTAGTGTGACAACTAGGAAAAAATTCTTCACTGAAAGGGTGATTGGCCATTGGAATGCGCTGCTAGGGAGGTGGTGGAGTCATCGTCCCTGGAGGTGTTTAAAGAGAGATTGGATGAGGCACTTAGTGCCATGGTTTAGATGATGAGTAGGTGTTGGTGTTGGGTCATAGGTTGGACTCGATCTCAAAGGTCTTTTCCAGCTTTGTGATACTGTGAAGAGAGGCTGGTATTATTGGAAATATAGCTGATAGCCGTGATCCACATGAGCAGTTGTCGAAAGAGAGTTTTCATAGTTGTGTCTGCACCAGGTGTGTGTCTGAGTGGGAGAAGGTGGGTAAGGACAAAGACAGGGTTCGTGCTGGTGAACATATGCAACATGAGTGTCCTCCTGAGCACGGTAAATCTTAGAAGTGATAATAAAACCTTTTGTGACTGGAAACACTGAAATAACAAGCAGAATTGTAACCTAAGACAAATAAAATGTCTACTTTTATATCAACAGCCTGCTTCTGTGGGAGTCAATAGAAACCCAGTCTGCAGAGCTGTAGGAAATCCCACCTCACTCATTTCACTGGTAGGGTAGGTTTATAAAGCAGAGGTAAATCTGATGTTGGCAGCACTTGCTGGAGCATGACATGGAAGGAAGGACATGGAGCTGTTAGAGCAAGTCCAGAGGAAGCCACGGAGATGATCTGAGGGCTGGAGCACCNTTTCCTATGAGGGTGGGGAGGCCCCAACACAGTTTGCCTGGAGAAGTGGTGGCTGCCCCATCCCTGGAGGTGTTCAAAGCCAGGTTGGATGGGGCTTTGAGCCCCTGATCCAGTGGGAGATGTCCCTGCCAGTGGAACAGGATAGGCTTTGAGGCCTCTTGCAACGCAAACCATTCTATGATTACTGTGGTATCCTGAGCTCAGGGTCGGTGGCAGAAGGGGGTGGTACGCCGAGCTGTAGGCATTAGAAGGCTTCAATGCAGTCTCTCTTGAATCAAACTGAGAGGCACTGAGTGAACATTAAATCTAATTGCATGAGATAAGGCAAAGCATTAGCAGGCTTTTCAGGTAATTAAAGCTTTGGAGTGGAATAGGATAAGAAGTTGAATGGTTGGATGTTAATGTGTGCAGTTACTTACATTGCTCCTGTTTAAAAAGTCCTCCTTATTCATGAATGAAAAAACCAATAACACTTTCATAACAAAGGCAGCCCCACAGTGATTCCTCAACGAACTTCAGCCTTTCTGAACTCGCACCGCTGCATCTTCTTCACCTTTGGAAATGATGGGCGGGCCAAATATTCACATTCATTCTGAAGGTGTCCGCAGGCAAACTTAATCATGGCAGAAACAGCAATTAGGAGAAATTTGTGAGAAGGTGATGAGAAACTAATTCAGGAAATTTCAATTAAAAGAAGAGCAGATAGAATCCTATTCGTTATTGAATATTCTGTCATCTCTTTGTTCAGACTGAATACAATGCAAGCAATATATTTATATCCCAAGTAAAAAAATACAGTGTCAGTTGTGCTCAGGGTGTAAGGAGTTGAGTCTGCTTTGAGCCTTTGGTAATGGAAGTGACTGTGGTGGGAAGATCTTCAGTTGAAATGATGATTTTAGTGGGGGGTGGGGGAAAAGCTTGTGTAATAAAATGACTTCTCCATTTACAAAAGTTGCTACAGGCAGAGCAGTGAGAACCAGGGGAAGCTTAGATCAAATCAAAAGCTCAAAACTACATTGATAAACAGACAAAGTTATTCAGTATCGTTAAATTTAAAAGTAGTCAAGGGAAATTAATGAGGGTTAAGTGCAGAAATAGAAAATGAGAAATAACTGGTTAGTCAGCAGTCCTGTCGCCCTGTATTTCTATTGCAGTTACTTAAAATTAGGGCTTTGTGTCTGCATGAATAAATTAGAAGAGCTGCCCAAGCGAAAAGATCCTCGAGAATTTACTGCTTTTCTTTCAGCTGGAACTTTTCAAAGAAGGGACTCACGAAGGCTTTTAAACCATTAAAAACTCAAAATGGATTTATCAGTGTTTTCACCAAACTGTAGCTGTAGAAGTTTGCATAGGGTTTTGGAAAAAAACCTGGCCAAACAATGTAAAAGGTGTTTTCATGGTTAGGTTTGTTTTTATCCACCAGGTCCATCTTTATAGGCTGAATCTGTAAAGCAGAAGAACCAAGACAGCTCTCAAGAAACAGATGTTCTCTAAATGCCTGCACAAACACCAGTGGCAGAACAAAGTACATTGCACATCTGTTGTCTAATCGAGTCAAAAGATGAGCCTGTGATTTAACTGTAGCCTTTCCTATCTGTGAGGCTTAGAAAGCCTGGGAGTGATATCTTTTTTTTTATCAGACTTTCAATGTGGGGAAATAAGAGATGTGCACAGGATCACTTGTGAAATCCAGATAATGGTACTTCTTAGCCTGAAAGGAGAAGCATTGTGAGCTGTACTGGTACGTGTGTGAATATTCTTTGGGAGCCCATAATGTCTCAAGAATATAAAGAAATTTGGATGCATTATTATTCTTTCCTTGCAGTTCAGAAAATACTTTTGCGCAACTTTGGGTCTACATAGACATCTGAAACTCAACTATGAGTTTTGATAAACAGCAAAAGCAGATGTGAATACTGGTGTTTGCAATGACAGGGCATAAGCTTTTTCTTGTTAGGGTGTTGCTTAGATACACAGTTATCCACACAGAAAACATTTTCAAAAGCGTAGGAAAATAAGAGTGGAGGCAGCTCTAAAGGATGAAAAATTAAGATTTTCAGGAGAAATAACTTTTGAAACAATGTTCCCATGGGATCAGACCATCAGCCATACGAAGACTGTAGGAAGGGCAGAGGAGGTGATGGTGTATGGCATCAGATGTTGGACACATCTCAAGAGAGAGGGTGAATTTGCTGCCCTTGGGGTCTATGAGCTCTGCCTTTGTGTTTGTCCCTGGTTGCCGAGGCAGCCACTGGGTATTTCTTGGTTATTGTGCTTTTGAATTCCGCAGATTTTTGAAAATGGTTACTCTGAATTCAGAGACATTACCTCTGTCTGATGGTGGCTCAGTGTTTTAGCAGTAAGCCAAGGCAGATGCTCCTGCGCACAACCCCAAGAGTGAGCAAGCCTGTGATGGCTGTTAATGCAGGACTTTGCAGACGGTTAGCCTCTGTGCAAGGAAGTGTTTGTCCACAGGAATAGAACTTAAATAGCCAAGGAGCATGTGGAATGTATTAACATCACCATCATTTCAGAAAAGATTATAGCAAAATGATTTTCACCCAGCTGTTAGGATAAGGCAAAAGAAACCAAAGACAGGACTCTGATCATCAGAGGCAGCCCTGGTCTAGCTTAGATCGGTTTACAAGGAGATGGAGTACAAGCAAAAGAAACAGCATCCTGCTTTCATCCCCTTTTCCTGGAAGTTTTCCTTTGCGAGGCGGTTTAGTGCTAATTTAGCCAACACTAACTCATATTCTTTCCATTTTAACAAGCTGTTGTAGCGCTCCAGCTGTGCCGAGGGGCAGAGCAGCTGACAAACAAGAAGGGATTCAGTACCATTGTGCTTAAGATTTGCCCAAGAAAGGCAGCATCAAACGAATAAAATAGTTTCAGTCTTGATTTTTCTGACTGTAAACCAGCACCTGGCCCCAAGAGTTTAGCAGAGAAGATTTTCTTTATAAGAGCAATAAAATGTGAAGCCCTGGAAGACAGTTAATTTATGCAGTATGTTAATGGAGAAGTTAAGGAAGACTATCAAGCCACAGGACACCTCCATCCTTTTACAGTTATCAAGAATCATGCCAGCTGGTAGGCCCTCACTTTCTTTATCTGCAGGCAGTTTGAATTCATGCTTTTCTGATTTTCATATTATCTCTGAACTTCATTCTCCATCGTCTCCTTGTAGAAGAGAGTCCCTGTCCCTCTCTAGGAACTGTGTCCTGATGTGGTAGGATTAACTGGGAAAGCCAAACATAAGCTTGCTGAAGATTTCCAGCCTCAAGCCCATGACCTTTCCCATACATTTCCTCTTCAGGGGGCCAGAGCTTCTGCTGAGCTGGCGACGATGGTGGCTTGCCAGCAGTCAGTCCCCGTTTGCTTGTGCAAGGTGGATAGAGGAGCAGCCAGGGAACTGTAAAACTGATAAACTGATATAGAGACACTTCTGCTTCTTCTTTGTCTTGGTTCTGCACCAGAGCAGCTTGGTCAGCCTTCTTCTGTATTTGTTGTCCTACGTATTTGAAAGAACAGCATTTAATAGTGAGCAAGAGTGGGTTTTTTGGTTCGTCTTTGGTATGCACTTGCTTCTCACAATGCCCACAAAAAGGACAACATGCAGCACAACTCAGAAAAAAGCCCTGCCTGCTTCTGGTGAATGAGCAGAGCAAGAGCACCACCACTGCTCGTGACGCTGAAGCCCCAACACTTCTCTTTTTAAGGGTCATTTATCACTCAGACTTACAAAAGTTAGGCCACTTGAGCTGATGAATGTGTCTGCTGAGGACGCACTAGAAACTGAAGATCTTTCTTGGAAAGCTCAGCTAGAAGGTGTCAGTGTAGAACAACGTGCCAGGGAAACCCACTGCGAGGAGGAGAAGGTAAATGTGCATGAGCAGCCTGGTTTTGGTGAGGTTTTCCTCTCTCATTTCCTGGGGGATTGTCCTGATTTTGGCTGGGATGGAGTTAATTTTCTTCCTAGTAGAGGCTGTGGTTTTGATTTAATATAAGAATAATGTTGATAACACATATTGGTTTTGTTGTTGCCAGGCAGTGTTTGTGCTCAGCCTGGGATACAGTTGATTTTCTTCCCAGCAACTGCTGGTTTTGGGTTTAGAATGAGAAGAATGTTAATGACACCGATGGGTTTGATTGTTGCTAGGAATTCAAGGATTTTTCAGTTTCCTCTGTTTTGCTGATGTACAGGTGCAGAGCCAGGACAGCCAACCCAGACTGACCAGTGGAATATTCCATACTGTAGCATTGTGCTTAGTCTAAATATGGGAACTGGGACGGGGGGGTGGGTGGCAAGCGATCCAGTTACTGCATTTGGTGCTCTGGTTGCTGCTGTTGCTGTGATTGCTGTGATCTCTGTGCTCGCTGCTGTCGCTGTGTTGCTGAAATCACTGCTCAGGTTGGGCTAATCATCAAGTGGCGAGTGGTTGTAGTATTATTCATTATTCGTTATTCATTATTATCGCTTTTTTATTGTTCTATTTAAACTGGTTTTATCTCAGCCCAGGAGTTTTCCTTTCCTTTGCTGGTTCTCCTCCCCATCACACTGGGTTGGAAGGGTGAGAGAGCAGCTGCGTACTGTTCAGCTGCCAGCTCAGGGCTAAACTATGACAGGTATCTCACCCTTGGTGCCTTAGACCCCTTATCTAGGTGATAACGCTTGAGGTTTCTGGGAAGAAAGCTCACCGTGTCTCCTTTTGGATCTAACGTACCTGTCAGGTCGATCCAGCTCTGTCACACAGGACATCTTCTCCACAGGACATGCGTGTCCCCCCCTCGCCTGCCTGCTGATGTGGCCAGGTATCAGCACGGCAGCACCTCCCCATGCAGGTACCCTGCACCTGGGGTCAGGCTTCATATTCCCATCTTTAGCAGATTTCACGAGACAGAGGTTTCTTTGTGGCATCTTAGCGCTCTCTCTTCCCTTCCTGCCAGAGGAGATCCTTCACCACCTTCTCTCTTCCAAAGGTTCCTCTCCAGAGCACCCAGATCCCCTCTTTAACCCAAGGATCACAGCCATCAGCACCTCTGGTTAGCTCCACAGCCTGCTCCATGACCCACTCTCTGCTGCACGTGCCTCCTAGTCCGTCATGCATCCTGCTGCTCTCCAGGGATGCTTATGGGATCACAAGCCCCTTGCCCATGAGCAGAGATCATAGGTTGCCACAGGAGCTGGGACATCCCAGCATCCCTGGGCTGATGGAGCTGCCTTGCTGCCCACAGCCCTGGGCACAAGGCATTGCTGCCCAGTTCTGTATCTCATTTTCATTTGAGTCACTCTTTAGTGATAGCATAGTGATTTTAGCATAATTTTAGGTTTGTCTTTGTCATTGTCATTCACCTCTACAGAAAAATAATGGTGTCTCTCATTCTCTTTTCTGTTCTTCTTTTAATACCTTGTAACCAGCTTTAGCTTTACCTGTTAGTTATTTACTGTCATGCTTGCCAGTTTAATCATTATTTTTTTTGTCCAGGAAGCGTAGATTATTTTAGGCTGGCAATTCTATTAACTCTTTTGAAAATCAATGTACTTTAAAGAGGAATGGAAATGTGGCCGTGACCTTTCAGGCTGTGGTTTAAATCACAGCTGGCAGAGAAGTTCCAAGGGTGATTGATTGCGATGTTCACTGATGTTATGCATAGCAGCATTTTGGATGACTGATAGTCTGGTCACAGTTGTGTATAAACATGATAAAATTAATGCTGGGGAAAGCCTTTAATAATTGTCTGCAGCTCCTTGAAACTCCTTAATGTTCAATAAATCACCTCCTGCCTCTGTCCTGCCCAAGTGGCTCCTTGTGAGTAGCAATTGCCTCAAATACCTAGCTAATATTTCACCAGTGGAGTTGTAACAAGGAGCAGCAGCAGTGACCTGGAAGGGTTTTATCTCCATTCACTCAGTTTATCATGGTGCTCTTTAGGTCATGGAATAGACTGGACGTCTTTTCCCACAGTTTCTGGTGGACTGGGTGCACGTGTGTGCATTTTTAGGTACTGAAGAGTCACAGGAGTTAGGGAGAAAACAAACCTGGTTTAGCCCACCCTGGGCCACAAAGCAAATTTAAAGGACCTCTGACCATCTGTCCGCTGAAGGGGGAACAAGTTAATTGTAAAAGGATGTAATTAAAATTAGAAAAAAACTTAGGAAACAGCAGAAACAGCCTGCTTATTCAACTTGAAGTGATGTATATTGTAACCAGGGGAGACAGGGAGGG
>VWPV01031045.1:0-28426 GCA_013389885.1 Geococcyx californianus | reverse complement strand
GTCTCTTCCAACCGGATGATTCCATGGTTCTGTGCTTGGAATGGGGGCAGGGATGGCTGCCCATCTCACACTGCCTTTCCAGGCAGCAGCACTGCCAGGTGTGACCAATCCCAATCTCATTTCATGATGCCAACCCAGGAGCCTGATACTGCTCCCCATGCCACAAACAGCCTCCACATCCACAGGCTCACAGCACCAGGCTCTCCACACCACGTGTCATGCTGAGCCTGCTCCAGTCTGGAAAAATTCCTCTCTCTAAGTAAGAGAGAGGAATATTCGATGCTGTTAGTGGTCCTGGAAAATTAGATTTTAAAGGAAAAAAATACTCATAAGAACAGGGTTTTCTTTTCCATGAACAACTTCTTTCTAGAAGAATTTTGATTGCAATAATTCAGACACCTGCTGGTTGTCCCAGCGCACCCCCTGGCAGCAGTGAACCCTCTCGGGTTGAGCAGCCAAAGGAAACAAAGCCCAGAACAACGTTGTACAGGAGAAACTGTACACACACCAGCAAGTTGGAGAGCACAGCAGCAAACGTGTGATTAGTCTGACATCACAAGGGCCTGCTTGTTTGTTTGCTTTCTGCTTTTATATCCTGGCTCCCTCTCTTGCCGTGCCACATGTTGAATTTTTCTTGATTAGGTTGAGCCTTTTATTATGCAGTGTCCCCAAAACAGCATAATAATTACAGAGGGGAAGGAGAAAACCCAACTGCATATGGCAAAGGTAGTGAGATAGATACTGAATTCTTCCAGCTTGAAATGACAGGCAGTACTAATAAAGCTCTTTTGTACCTGCCTTAAGACGTAGCGTGTACCAACCCATCTCAGCAAATACGCCTCGGGAAAAGCCGAAAGCAGGATCAGAGATGCACAGGAAGGGAAATTTTAAAGTTATCCTTGCAAGTTGCAATACGTTTGTACAGTACCAGCCATCAGGAGATGTTGATTCTGACTGTACAATAATAATAATAATTTCTTTATTTTTAATTATTATTGCTCTTGGGTTTACAATTATATTATGAAAGCAGCTCTCCAAGTCTGTAACTTTGAAAGCAATAGTGAAACTATCCAAGGTCAGTGTGCAAGGAATGAATGGGATGGGTCCTTTTTGTTAGATCATCAGGGCTATGTCTTTCAGCCTTCTTTCTCTCATTCCAGTGAGGACTGGATTTTGCAAAAGACAGACCAGGATCAAAGCCACTATGACAGGATTTTCTCACTTGGAAACAGGCTTCAAGCAGACCTGTAAACTCTGTTCAAGTTTTCTTTACGGTGCCAGAGCAGCACAAAACAGCTCCGGCATCTGGCCTCAGGGGCTGAATCAGTTCTGTATGAATACCCATACGATGCAGTTATCATTGGCAAAGCTCATAGCTGAGCGTCTCGCTACCAACTCTCATGGCTTTGATTTAAGGAGCTCCCAGTAATCTGGGACACTACAATTAACATATTTAATAGAGCGACTAATGGGAAAGAAAGAGGGGGGAAACATGCAAATAGCAGCTTGGGCTGGTGCTAGGTGGGAACGAAGCAAAACCCACAAGTTTCAAACAAGAGAAAGGGCACGTGGAAACTGCTTAGTTTCTCCCTTTTGTTCTGCACAATGTAAAGGGAAAATAAAGAATCATAGAAATTAATTAATCATTAGTAATCTCAGACATATTAGTTTATCTTTTCAAAGGTAACATACAAGCTTTAAACATTCTCCTTGGGACAATTTGACAAGCCTGCTCAAAAAAAGGCAGGTGATCTGCACCTTCTGGACACCAAATCCTTCCATATGGTCTCACACAAATGGCACAGACTTATTTTAAATACGTACCTCTGTTCCCTACCTGCAGATCACAAACCTTGCAGCCGGGTTATTAAGAGCTAAGCAACAACTAAAGGTTTGATAAAGGCATCTGTAGTTGTTCCAGGTGAGATGGTAATGAAATGAGCATAGTTTACAAACAGGATACAAAAGTAGAAGCAATCCTCTAGTTATGAACAGCCAATCTGATTGAAATTATGATAAATCAAACACGGGTCTTCTGGTCAGCTGGGGACTTACTGCATTGATTTCGCTTGGGAACCAAGACCAGCTTCAGCTCTCGGAGAAGCAGTCAACAGTTCCTCTGATCAATGGCCAGGCAATAATCATATGTTACATACCACAATACTGAGTTACAGTATTACAGTGCTTTAACAATTGCCAGATAAAAACTCTAGCACAGTCGCTGTATGACTAAACACATATTTTTCTATTACAGGGTCTGTTACACAGTTGTTCAGTTATCTCCAAACCAAGTATTCTAAACCCAAGAAATAGTTTCAGGTTATATCCAAACAGGTACCTAAATAACCTTAATTCTGCCTTGGCTTTACTGTATGCAATACACCAAGTTGCCCATTCATTGCATATGGCTATTATGTTCTCTAAACATAAAATTATGACAAAGTCACTGCAGCGATTGCAGTGCCAGATTAGATAAAATGACTCTTCGGGCAAGGTCTTCCAGCTTTCCAATATCACATCTTCAGTTTATCCCCTACTGGAGAGTGAAGGCAAGCTGTCCTTAGAGAAGAGGCAAAGTCACGTTCAAACGACAAAGAGAAGCAATGGTCATGTTTGCTTAAAGCACTCTGGAGTTTTAGTCCTTCTAGAAACAACAGAGAAGAGCCTTGGAGGGATGGCAAGTCTTTAAGGAATTTCCTCCAGCAGAACATGAGTTTTCAGTGTTGGCAAGGAACTGTACTTGGCAATTAACGCCACAAAATGGAATCTGATTGTATTTCTTTAACAGTGTAACCTACAGACAAGAGTTTTTCCATCTTTAAAATTGGTCCAGCATCAGGGGCTTAGGGAATGTGCTTATAATCAAGGTAGTTAATGGATTTACTTGTAAACTTGGACAACACGTGAACTATCTAAAGGGTAGGTGTAGCGCTTATCTAAGCTCAGTTTAACCATCGAAACTTTGGGCACTTGGGCATTCTGACTCTCTTACAGGGGACAGAAAGAGCAGACTTAATGGACAGGATAGGGCTGTTGCTCCCCAGACATGACCAGCCTCCATACACACACCTGGCTTTCAGCACCATCAGATAAATCCCACCCCTATTAATTAAGAGACCTTTAGGTTGTTTTCAATTCTTTGGCAGCAGCATTGGTTAAGAAGTTTTCACCCCTGTCCCCACCACCCACACTCAACCTTGCCATCTCCTATTCCCAAGAAGGGTTTGTCACCCCTTTCCTTTGCGCCAGCTTGACTAATGCGGAGCTATAAAATTATCTGGTTCTATTATCCACCTATTGATCTATGGACTTCACACTGTAATTTGGTTTTTACTTAACCTTCTCATCTCCACCAGCCCTGGACATACCAGTAGTGGAAGAGGCACAGCGGCAGAGGGGGTGGAGAGGGGCAGGAGAAGGTCTTTGGGATCTGCTGCTGAAGGATCCATGATGTGGAGCCGCAACCGAATTGTCAAGGGGACAATGCATTTTGCTGTTCATTTACACAACAAAGAGGCTACGTGCAACGCACTGTCTAGATCACAGGCCCACCACGTCATCTTCACAGTGACAGTAATTGGATTGGTCTCCTTCTTCAGTGTCCCCTTATCCATCACCTTGAAGTGAAAAAAGCGGCGCACAAGGACTCCTTATCCAATCCACCATCAATTAAAGGAGTTGCCGTAGTCCTCTGACCTCCCCCTGCACCATTCCTGGCTTCCCGCTCCTCCTCACCATTTTTACAAGGGATACTATCCCCGAGCATCTCCCGCCATCCTCCTCCAGGTTGTCCCTAGGGGCCAGGACACGCACCTGCTTGAGTGTTTCTGTATTGCTGCCCTTGCTCCGTGACAACCCCCAGCCTGGATCTGTGCTGTCACCTAGGCCAGAGGAGCAGACCTTCCCCCACCCTCCGGGAGCCCCCTGCCCAGATCAGATGGCTCCCCTCTCCTATCGGCTTTGCGTGGTCAGGTCCCAGAAAGCTTTATTCTAAAGATTCAACAATAACAAAGTCCTCCCTTCTTCCCCAACTGTTAACTTCAAGAGAGCGACCCCAGGGACGAGCTGAGCACACTGGAAGAGGAAAAATTCAAGCAATGTAGAAAAAAAATAATTATTTACAGATATTTAGACACTCACACGCAGTGAGATTTTACAACTTAATTTGCCTGTGAATGGCACCAAAGTGATTCAACGTGGTTGCTGCAGCACAAGTGTCCCCTGAACAGCAACTCAGTGCACAGAGAATTAGGTTCATTTGTGCCTCAACATTTTTGAGTTAAGATAATTCTTTATTCCTAAGACTGTTGATTAGGCCCCTTTCAAACTCAGTATCCGCTGTCTGCGCTGCCTTACATGAATCACGTTCAGCACAGGGCATTGCTGACTGTCACAAACAATCTAGGAATAAAGGATCAGCATTTCAGTTTATTTTTCCTGCATCTTGTTAAAAAACATACTAGGAATTTTGAAGCAACCTAATGCATAAATACATATTTTGTCTGATTCAATAACATATACAATTCAAATGACACCGCATTAGAAAACCAAGGGGCTGCTGTTATTCACCAACACTTTAAAAACGAGCAATTTATTTCTTTACCTTGACATTATTCAGAGAGCCAAATCAGAAAGTGATGCAACATCACTTAACTGCCTGCCCCACCTTCCCCCAACAAGCAACCAGAAAACTACTGACCCCTCCAACCCAAAATACCATCTCTTGAATCTTATCAGCCGTCACCTTTTCTGAGCAGCGAGGGCAGTAAGAGATTGGTGCTGGCATTCTCAGCCCTTCTCAGACAGTGGGAGGGTTGCATATCCCACCTGATGTGCCGAATCGGATACAGCGGGATGCAGCCCTCAGCTGCTGGGGGGTTGCTCCCAGCGTGCATCAGCATTCTCCGCATCACCCTGCTACTGGGGTGTTCACCCTTCATCACAGCCGCTGCTATCTGTCAGGACTGATACCGGACTGGTTGCCAAAGAGCACCGCTCCTTCCCTTATTTATTTATTTGGAAGTACTTTCTCTGGAAAGTGCAAGTTATCTTTGACCAGGTGTTATTCTGGTGAAAGATAATAACCTGGAAATCTCAGTATCTTCCAGCCCTGGACAGAAAAGTCTGCTGAGTTTTGTGGAGCTGTCACGGAGCAGCGCTTCGGCACGTTGTTCAGCCTCCATGCTGGCTCCCTCTGCTTAGTGGTGGGGAAAGCTTCATCTCAGTGGTTGTAGAATCCTTGTGGCTTGTGAATTCTTACCTGCCATGAACTGGATGAGATTTTTTTTCTCTTTTTTGATTAGGTGAAACGACTTTCAGTAGCCAGCAGCGTGAACCAGAGATGAACTGCTGCTCTGGAGGGGAAAGGTCTGTATGTCATTAACCCTGTCCCCCTCTGTTGACATAACAGAGAATGTAAGCAAAGAAACAGATCCCAGAGAAGGAAAAAACTCCATGCTCGGTGATTTGTCAGGCTTTATCCTTAGTAAATCAGAACAGCAAGAATATTCTCCACCAGACTTTGAAAAGTGTGAAAGCCGTGGTAGATAGCAAGTTGCATTTCCAGATTTAAGCAGTCTGCAGCTACAAGTGGAGGAGCCACATCTTCAGCTGGGGTAAAAGAGCACAGCTCTGCTGAAGTTAGAAGACAACACCCACTTACATCAGCCAAGGACATTGCTCCTCAGTATCAAAGCTAAGCATCACTTCTACTTACCTGCCAATTGCTACACTTAACGCTCTGTTTTCTATTGCAATGCGAGACCCTTAAGCTAGAAAACGCAGGCAATGTTTTCAGCTCTAACAGGAGATGCACAAGGGCCTGAACTCAGCTCTTTGTGAATAAAAAGACTTTTAATTCCTCTTTAATGAAGCAATTAGAGATCATTCAGAGCACACAAATTAATCTGATTTCCCTTTTCCTCTAGAAAGGCTATTATATATCTCTTTTCTTTTTCTTCCAGGTTGGCTTCTATTCTGTCTCAGGTGCAACTGCTGTTTCCTAAGGCAATGAACTGAAAAAGAACCTGCAACATCTGGAGTTATCTGCACTTCTGCCAAATAAAATGAATGCGTCTGAAGAGGGCAGTTTCTCAGAATGAAAAGGGAAGCGATGACTAAAAAGGAAATGCAATTTACCAAAAATATCTCATTTGGCTTTTTCTTAAATATATCAGCCTTTTAAGCCTCCTCCACCACCTAGAAGTCCTACTTGGAATAAACAATGGTAAGATTTGTCCAAAAAAGAACAAATGTTTGGCACTTCTGTTAGCTGTTTGGAGGTGAATGCAAGTTTAGAGATCACTCAATGGTATCTGACCAACCGTGGACTCTCCATCCGAGTTAACCTCCCTCAACTCCTTTTGCAGCAATAGAAAGAAACAGGCAAGGTAGGATTTATAGCACTTGGAGGCAGATATCCAAAATAGCTCGGCCGAACTGCACCCTAAAAGCAGCGGCTGCTCTTGTTTAGCTGAAGAGGACACTCAGGACACCCAGCTCAGCTGTGGTGTCTACATCCATAGATGTCTAATGTTCAATGAGACAAGGATCCTCCCCCAAATTTGTCTTGCAGAATCATCTGTCTTTGCATTCCCCTTCATCTTACCTTCTCCTTGATGTGGCTGGAAAGGAGGGGACCATCATCCATGGACAAGAGGGGTTATTGTCTTCCCCTTGAAGAACTTTGGTTTTGCGAGTCCTCATTGAAGAGCTGATACGAGAAGAAGCATTTACCTTTTACTTAGGTATATTCAGCTTAACTTTCTTCTCCAGACTCCCAAGCCCGTTCTCTCAGTCCTCTTTCCCATCCTGTTTCTTCTTGTCCCACTTTAAATCCCATTCTCTAGGAGCCCTCATTATTTAAGTCCCTCCAAAAAAAACATTCCTACCTGAATGGCCCCATTAATCCTGACGTGATGTGCTCACAGCTCTGCCCAGCAGTTACTAGAACCATCCAAGCACGCATTTCCCTTAAACAGCGATCGGGATCTTACCATGTATGAATTGTCCTGAGTTTCACTTATCACAGTGAATACGGGCTACACTCACCCCTCCTAACCATAAATACTTGGGTGAGACATGGGACATGTAGTCACACAAGTTAGCAAAGCAACAATCCCCTCCAGAGGGGCTCTCAGCTCTTGCACAATTTTAATTGCCCCATGGAGATACCAGTTTCTTTCACTGGTTACATAAAAGGAGGGCGGAGTGGCAATATTCCTTATTTTGGGTGATTTGCTGGATGCTGACAGGCAGGGTGAGCCCATGCTTGTGTGCTGTCTCTGCCCTTTATATAAATACATCTTAAGCTTTTTTTAATTCTTGGAAATAATAAATGCAAACAAGTACAGAGGCACAGAACTCTTAGTTGCTTCAGGGCAACAGATCTGCTCTGAAGCCTGTTCTCCCCGTGAGTTTGGTGATTCTTCATCTGCTGTTGCTGTTAAAGGGGGAGCAGCACTGGGCAAAATTAGGCCTGTTGGCATTTACTGATGAGCTTCACCAATCATCAGTGCAAAGAAGGGAAAAGATGGAACAATGGGAAGAAAAAGGGAAATAAAGTCAGTCAGAAGGAAAACAAGCTTAAAAATTTTGCCTTCCCATATTTTTTTTTTTTTTTGGCATTTGAGGAATCACATGATCCATTTAGCCTAACTCGAGTAAACTTAGAGAAGCTTGAATTTTATACCGTTTTCTTATCATTAATATTTTTGCTCCAAAGCTCCATACTTTGTTGGGCTCACAGAACAACACCGAGGGTTGGCTTGCAGCTAATTTGAGGCTTTGCCGATTCCCTGTGACTGCAAACCAAATCTGTAGCTTACTGGATAAAGTGTCTTCTTTGTATTTCAAAAATAGTCAGCACAAATCCAATTAAAATTGTTTCTTTTCTTTCAAATATTATATTGTTCTGAGCGTTTCTGTGTGAGCAGGGAACCTGGATTACATCCCTCTCCAGGGGATCCTAAAAGTTTATACAAATCACAGTAGGCAGCATTACAACACTTCCAACTTCTGCCACATACACTTTGTCTAAACCCGAACTTGGTCAGAAATCTGTCAGACTGCGAGCTGTAATAAAAGAGAAATGAAAGAAAACTGTCTTATTTTTATTCCTTTTGAGGATGTAATTCTATTAACAGTTCCGTATGTCTTTTCCCCATCAATTTAATTACAGATTAATTAATTCTTAGCAGTTTTCTAAAGCCCAGCAAAATATCATCTGACCCAAAACATTTCACAGCAGGGAAAAAAGCCAAGTGAGATAAAGAGAAAATCCATCCTTTGGGGGAAAAAAAAATGGTGTTTAGAAGAACAAGCAAGAGTAGAAAAAGATCAGCTGTCCCTTTTCCTCAGCAAGCGCACGTCGCTCTGCGTCTTGCTCGTTAGATTTCACTTCTCTCCGTTCCTGTGCATCGTGACCCAGACTCATCTTAACTACAAACTGAGTTGTAGTCTCAAGCTTCGCCAGGGGAGGTTTAGGCTCAACATTAGGAAGAAGTTCTTCACTGAGAGGGTGATTGGCCATTGGAATGCGCTGCCCGGGGAAGTGGTGGAGTCACCGTCCCTGGAGGTGTTTAAGGAGAGATTGGATGAGGCTCTTAGTGCCATGGTGTAATTAACAAGTAGGAGTGGATGTAGGTGTTGGATCATGGGTTGGACTTGATGATCTCAAAGGTCTTTTCCAACCTTGTGATACTGTGGTGGTGCTGTACCCAAGGACTTGCCATTTTCTGCTTTTCCTTGCTTGAATACGTCAATGCCAGAGTAACCGAGGTGCAGCCATGGCACAGCTTTGCTGTCTTTGCCGTGCCGCAGCCACAGACCACTTTTCAAAGAGGCACCCAAAGGCTGAGTGCGCTTGGAGCTGCAACCCAGATGATTTAGTTTGTCTGGGAGGCTGGGGCAACTTGGTGTGAAATACAGGGGGCTACATCACTGAAACACAAGCTCTAGCAAGAATTACATTTATTGTTGCCTGAGACAACCCCAGGAAGGGATTGAGTTTGCACCCTTTTCCGTGAGTTTGTGTGTTGCTTTTACCACACGGGCTGGGACTGCCATCTGCTTACATTTATATTTTTATAGGGCCTTTTATCACAGGGCTCCCAAAGCACTTTACACACTAACACCTTGGTTCTCTGTTGTAACAGGAGGTGGGTTTAAATTAAAATAATGTGCAGGTCATAATCTAGGAATTGGGCTTTAGAGCCTCCTTTTCACCTCTCAAGTGGGGTTGTTACAAAGCAGGTACTAAAAGCCAGAGCCAGACATTTCAAGCCACACTATGAAAATCAAGGTATTTGAGAACAGAAAACAAAGACTTAAAAATGGAATTCGTGCATTGCACAGAGAGGAGATAAATATCAGTGTAGAAAGAAGCATCTGTACTTTCCTCAAGTGCTGAGGTCAGTTTGGGCTCCTCACTACAAGAAAGACACTGAGGGGCTGGAGTGCATCCAGAGAAGGGAACGAGGCTGGGGAGGGGCTGGAGAACAAGTGCTGCGAGGAGAGACTGAGGGACCTGAGGATGTTCAGCCTGGAGAAGAAGGGGCTGAGGGGAGACCTCATCCCTGTCTGCAACTGCCTGAAAGGAGGCTGTGACGGGCTGGGGGCTGGGCTCTGCTCCCCAGTGACAGCAATGGGACGAGAGGAAATGGCCACAAGTTGCACCAGGGGAGGTTCAGACTGGACATTGGGAAGAATTTCTTCCCCGAAAGGGTGGTCGGGCCCTGGCACAGCTGCCCAGGGAGGGGGTGGAGTCACCATCCCTGGAGGGGTTTAAAAGCTGGGTGAATGAGTTTCTTAGGGACAGGGTTTAGTGGGGAGACAGGTACAGTTGGACTCAATTATCTCAGAGGTCTCTTCCAGCCTTAGGCTTCTATGATCTGTGCCTTTGGTCATTGATGTGCTGGGGGTAACACTGTGTTTGCCATGAAGACGAGGGAACATGGCTCAAACGCACCCCCAGCTCCTTGTCCTTACGTCCAGTTAGTCGTCGATAATTACTGTGTACAACAAGGAAGCCTTAAGAAAGGAGCAGTGTCCTTGCAGCAACGAGCTGCCCCATTCCAGCAGGGGGGAGCTGATGTTCGCCGCTATTGCAGAACGTCACGGCAACAGGCTAGGAAAGGCATGAGACATGACATGCCCCTTCTGCCCACACAGTGGGGCACGCGTCACCAAGCCCTTCTGTCCTCCTGAGGAAGGGGACAGAAGCCAGAGCAGCACAGGAAGCCGAACGTGGGAAACGCAGGGATGAAGGATAAGAATTTGTCTTTGGAAGTGCTTCCACAGGGTTAGCGAGTTAATTAGTTGCACAGCACGGGCCCAACCACTGTGCCATGAAGCTTTTTTTATTAAATTTGCTTATTTCTGGACCCACTGTTGCTACTGTGACTGCCACTGGCCAGGTCGGGCAGAGAGGGCAGAGCTCCTCTGGGCACAGGTGGGCACCCACACTGGCAACGCTTGCAGCCGAGCCAGCCCGGGCTCCTTTACGGTTATGCAGAGAAATATTTCTGTTGGGGAAATGCTTCCTCTTTTCCTGTAATTGATGGGAAACAGGACAAATGCATGCAAGAAGTGCCCGTTTCACCCCACTCTGAAGTCAGGAGAAAGGACACTTCCCACCGTGCAGAACAGGCTCGTGGAAACTCTCTAGAAGAGCAAAACTAAATAGAAGCATTTTTTTTTTTTTTAACATGAAGACCTACAACAAAAAATGAAGGTAAACCCCTGTGAAAATTAGCGCTGATCACACACAATTGGGTCTCCAAGATGCAGTTACATGTATGCTCACTGCTAAGAAGCATAAATAATCAGTTTTCACCACAGCACAACCACTTGGCTTCCCAGATCAAAGCACCTGATCCAGAAGGAAAGGCTGAGAAACTGAAAAAGGAGCTGGGAACATGAGGGGGGAAGGTATCGCAGTGTTACAAGGTTGGAAAAGACCTTTGAGATCATCGAGTCCACTATACGACCCAACACCAACTCATCATCGTGGTATGGGGTAACGGATGAGGAGAGGAAGGGAGAGCAGTGGAAAAATTAAAGTAGTATATTGCAGAAGATGCAACACTGGAGACCTGGTTCATTACCAACCACTTCTCATTCCACTACAAGTTAAAACTTCTCCCCATCCTCTCCGACCTTGCCTTCTGCCCCTCTGTGGCTCCCATGCACACGCTGCAGCTCAGCCCGCTCGCTGCGCAGACCCACAGCCACCACAGAAAGAGCCTCCGAACCCCAACCTGCAGTGCAGCCTGGAGCCAAGAGGAGGTCTGAAACATCTCCCGCTGACACTCTGCCACTGGAAACAAATAACTCTGCAGTGGCTGGAGCTGGGACTGGAGTCCAAGTCCTCTGGCAGTTTTATGAAACTCTAGTTGTTCCTTGCCTCTGCTTTTCAAAAAAGTGCACAAACTGAAATGGCCTGTTTCAGGGCAAATGACACAATGGCGCTAAACTGCATGATTTGTTTGTTTGTTTCATCCCAGGAGAGGAGGAGGAGGGAAGGAATGTATATTTGATCTGATCCAACCCATTTTGTTGCTGCTGTTTCTGCTAAACTCAAAAAAAAAAATCCATGACTCAAACTGCCCTACACAAAAGAAGTTTGAGGATGAAAGAGAGATGAGACCTCATTTCTCTCTCAAGACTCATTTGACCCTTTGACACCCCAGACTGGGAGAAACTCACTTACAAAACCTAGCATTCAGAAATACATTTTAAGAAAATGCCCAAGCTGTTTATTTACTCTGTCTTCTCTTGCAGTGCCTGTGCTTGTGTCAGAGCGCGCTCTCAGCTCCCACTGACCTACATTCCAGCGGATGCAGAGCCACGCGGTCCTGCTCCCGGGCTCACCAGCACCCTTCGCCCCGGCCCTCTACTCCCTCTCTGCCATTGCATCATCTCTCCCAGTAACCCTGTGCAAAGCGAGTAACGGCTCCAGCCGCCGAAGCGTGCGTTTAAATGGATAACCAACCAAGTGTAGATTAATTAAACTTAAAAGTTCTATTTATTGCCAAACACAGGGGGATTATGCAGACAACAAGTGGAGGAAAGGACTCCAAAACGTTCTCACCCCTTTAATTACCGTGCTATAGTTAGCCCAGAGAGCTGATGTATAATCAGAGCTGCACGCACTGTTTACAGCAAGCACTCAGGAGAAGCAAACTTCTTACTTCACGGCCTCTCTGAGCAGCTGCCACGTCTGGAGGTGCAGCAGAAACACAGGAGACGTGGAAGCCCCCTTTTATTTATCTCCTCCCTGCAAGGCTGCTTGCCCTCCACATCCCGCCGTGCCCACTGCCAACGCGCGTCCCCCTTAGCGGTGCTTGCCGTCCAGCACACCAGAGCTGCCATGGTGCCCACCGTGCAGCGAGATAACCAATCTGCCAGGAGGGAGGTTCACTGCCACCGTGCCACACTGCTGCTGCCAGCTTTTAGAGCTGGGCATCTTCGGAGTCTGCATTTATTTTACCCTTTGGCGTTCTGCGTGCTTGCAGCCTGTAGTTTTGCAGGCAAGCCGAGCAGCCAAGCGAAGAAGCCAGGCAGATCTGGACCTCCAGGAGGCTGATCCTGCTCCCCAGAGTCTGCCACTGAGACCAGCCTCTTGAATTCAGCAAAACCAGCGCTAGCTCCAACAGCGCGATGGCATTTGGTTCCTTAGTGCAGCTTGCAAGCCATCACCAAAACCATACCTTCTTAAGTAAAAATTAAAATGAAAAAAATGGCAAAATATGGTAAAAATGTAATAACTCAGTTTGCAATAGCCCTGCCCTCACCCACACACTCAGAGTGACCTCCGTGCTCCTGGCTCCCCACCTCCCAGCAGCGCCTTACAAGCAGCAGCAAATTGCTGTTTCCTACTCCTCAGCCTGGCTGCCCTCAGCCCAGGCAGCTCATCTCCTCTCCCTGAACCTTCAGCTCCTCAGCTCATTTCCAGGTGTTTTCGTTGCATAGCAGGAAGGAGACAACACACACCTGTTAGCAGGTCAGCAAAAAGAAAACTTGTCACCGTCTCGCATTTTCATAGCTGATCACAACCCACAGAGCAGCAGGGACCTGGGCCTATGTGTCAAGAGTCAAACACACTCCCAAACACACAAATTTCCTCAGCTGGACAACCTGAACAACACAGAGATATGAGGGTAAGTGAAGTCATGGGAAGCATGGGAAACAGCTGAGTAAATCACACGGTGGCTCCATGAAATACGGCCCTACCCCCACCCTTCTCCCAGGCTCCTGTACATCAGCATCGCACTTACCTTCACTGAAACACTCAGATCTGTCTTCCAGGGCCTCAGAGTCTTCCTCGCGGGGCTCAGCAAGCTGCTCTCCCACACAGCAGAAAGAGGCAGAGAAAGAACACCCTCAGTTTCCCTCTTTGGGCTTCTTTATAAGCAAATGAAGGTCTCGCTGACAGGCGTCACCTGAGGAACCACCTGCAAGCCCAGACCTGCCAGAGCAGAGAGTACTTTGGCCATTATTACCTGCCAGCGATACCACCTGTCACCCTCCCCCTCCAAAGGCTCTGATGCTCACACAGACACCAGGATATCTAAGGACTTCAGGGTGATTCCAGGAAGAGGGGATTCAGCAGTTTTCCCACTTCACAAGGAGAATAACACCAAAGCCTTCTGAAGCAAACCTGGTCAGAAATTTTCTAACCAAAAAATACCGATTTATTCCTTCTCAGATGATTGCTGCTTTCTCAAGCGCAGCCGACAACTCAGCTCTCTGGGAGCCACGCTCTGGTGTTTGAGGGCGAGCCCTGCGACTTGTGATGCCAGTTCTGCACTCAGAATCCCCTTTCTTGCAGAGCCCTGGAGCCGGGGGGTCCCTGGAGCGGCAGGGAGCAGCTCAGCGGCATGGCTGCGCTCCACTGTCCTGTCTGTTCCACAGAGCAGTGGTAGAACCTGTGGAGCTGCTGGGATTCTCCTCAGTCTTTCTGTGATTTGCTTGCTTTAAAACACCTCATGTTTCAAAACAATGGCACTTCTTTCAAACTGAGCTCCCATTTTTCAGCCAGCTTTACACTCAAGGGTGAATATTGGCGCTCTCAAGGCCAAAAGGCAAAAATTGTAAGCTTCCCAATTACTTTGAGATGTCCTAAAAATTCCCAAAGACAAACAGCCAGCGAATCAGCAAACGGAACAACCCCAGATTCCAGTGAAGTTCATGAGTACGCACGCATGCGCGTGCACTGCCTCCCAAACCGACAGCAGACACTCCCTGTCCGAGGAACCAGATTGCATAAGCGGCACTAATAGGCAGAATTACTTTGTGTCTGCATCTGGCACGGTTTTTGCTGGACAGATGATTCCTATTCATTCTGCTCTTAATTGTTGAGTCTTTTGAAGCAAATTCTTATGCTTTTCTTTCTTTCTGTAATGGTTAAAAGATTAATTCTTTGTCTAAGGAGTACGTTTTCACATACCCCGCTGCCAGGTGTTGCTGTGAACCAGGTGGCAGTCCAGCCTGCTCCGAATCTTGACTGTGTTTCCCAGGTTTGCTAGGACTGTGTCATGACCTTATTGCTCTCTACAGCTGCCTGAAAGGAGACTGTAGTCAGGCAGGGGTTGGTCTCTTCTCTCAGGCAGCCAGTGACAGAACGAGAGGACACGGTCTCAAGCTTCGCCAGGGGAGGTTTAGGCTCAACATTAGGAAGAAGTTCTTCACTGAGAGGGTGATTGTTCACTGGAATGCTCTGCCTAGGAAGGTGGTGGAGTCACCATCCCTGGAGGTGTTTAAGGAGAGATTGGATGAGGCCAGGGTTTAGACGACAAGTAGGTGTAGGTGTTGGGTCACAGACTGGACTCGATGATCTCAAAGGTCTCTTCCAGCTTTGTGATACTGGGATACTGTGATATTGGGAAACTGGGATACTGGGATACTGTGACGAGATGTGTAGCAGCATTGCAGTGGTCCTTCCTCTGCAGTCGTACAGGTACTTCAGGAGGCACCAGAGTGCATCACCCCTGGGCACACCTGAGTGCACCGTCAACAGACCTTGAAGCATGGATCAAAGGGTGTGCCCCCGAAATCTGCCACCGACCTCATTTTGGAGTCAGACCTGACAGGATTTAAATCCCCCTGCAATCAGCATGGCTGTGCTCTCAGCAGAAGTAATGCACTCTCATTATTGGTGGATCTCAGAGGTCTTTTCCAGCCTTATGATACTGTGATCCTGTGTGTGATACTGCGAAGGCACTTCAAGATGCAGGAAGAAAGGCGGTTTGCCTTTTCCTCAGAGCCCAGCAAACACAAGAGCTGCCCAGAGAGTTACTCGATGTGTGAGTGGGGTTGTACTAAATGTACTCCCTCACCGCGGGTTTGTCTGCAGTGAGGCTGGTGGCGATGTTAGATGTCATCAGCCTCGGGATGTGGAGATGCAGAGAGACCCAGACCTTCCTCAGACCTTTAGAAAGAGGTTTTGCTGTGAGGGCACTGAGCCTGGTCCTTATGCAAAAGACACCAGAGGGGCTCTTTATGCCTCAGGCAAGTCTTTTCCCAGGCTCAGTCCTGGGACCTGCAAATCCCTACAGCTGAGCCCAGCCCTTCCGTCCATCGCTATGGACGCACTGAGGCACACGCACATGGCCTTTGGCTCTGCAGCCTGGAGAAGAGAGGGCTGAGGGGAGACCTCATCCCTGTCTGCAACTGCCTGAAAGGAGGCTGTGACGGGCTGGGGGCTGGGCTCTGCTCCCCAGTGACAGCAATGGGACGAGAGGAAATGGCCACAAGTTGCACCAGGGGACGTTTAGACTGGACATTGGGAAGAATTCCTTCCCTGAAAGGGTGGTCAGGGATTGGCACAGCTGCCCAGGGAGGGGTTGGAGTCGCCATCCCTGGAGGGGTTTAAAAGCTGGGTGGATGAGTTCTTTAGGGACAGGGTTTAGTGAGGGGACAGGTACAGTTGGACACGATCTCAGAGGTCTCTTCCAACTGGATAATTCTATGATTCATCTGGTTCCTTCACAAACCATTCACTACCTTTTAAGTCATCTTCTGTGCTGCTGCATCAGCCAAGGGAGAGCAGCCAGCTCCTCGCAGAGCCACCCCCAGGCCCTGGATATTGTTCCTCAGGCCATTCCAGAGGTGTCACCAAGCGGACACTGGGTAAGTCAACACGAGTTGCGCAGCACCCGGCAGTGATCCAGCAGTTCCTCTGTGAGCGGTTGGGCACCCTACATTCCAAATACACGTGTAAATATAACACACAGTAACGCTGTCACTGATTTGCAGTTAAAATAGCAAAAAAGCACAGCTGCGTGTGTTTGTAAGATTGAGGGGTGTCTTGAGATATGAATAAGCAGCTGGTTTATTTCTGGCTTCACCCCCAGGACCAGTGCTCCCTGGTATTGATATTTAAAGAGTGCATTCTTTAGCTACAATCCAGGGTGTGTGGTGTGGTGAGGTTTTTTTTTCCTGTGCTGGCTTCAAACAAGCTGTGGGTGTCTGGGTGGGTGGGTTGAGTGACATATTAGTGAGGAAGCTTCCTCCCCTTTCAGAGCTACACGGAGAAGTCAGAAAGGCATCGTTTGAAAAAGTGACAGGCAGATCATGTCGAACTATTGCTGATGAAAAAGGGTTTAAATCCATCAAAAATCCTGAATTTGGAACTGCACTGCTGCGAGAGCAGGGTGAAGCAAACTTCACTAACCTCTATAAATATTATCTGTCTTTTAATTTCAGATTTGCTCCTTGAAAAGCCTTTCAAATGCACACTCCCTCCTTTCAGCTCCTGGCATCCAATCAAACTAGCTATCTAACAACAAGGAGCAGAGGAAGTCTGTCCTTCGTCTCCATTTAGAAGTGAAAGATTTCCCCTTCCCTCCTGCCCACCCCCCACACTGGCGCTGAAGGTCTTCCAATTATCTCCTTTACCTGCCGCATTAAAAAGTAAAGCGTATGAGTTGCCAGAGATAGAGAGTCTGAGGACAAGCCACTGTGGCAAAGCCATGACATTAGAACAGATGGAAAACTTCTCGGGAACAAAATGTGCACAAAAAAATGGGTTCTGGCTTTGAAGTGTATATTCACGGTGGGTGCTTTCATGTCTTTTGAAAAGCCCTAGCTCAAATCTGACCTACTTAGGCAACATTCTTATTTATGTCTCCAACTAAGGAGCTGTATATTTAGCAAATGAGAGGAAATCATCCCCCTGTCATGTTTATAGATTGGAGCAAACTTTGCTGTTTAATTCCTCAACAGATTTGTCTCCATAAAAGTGGATGTAATTTAAACACTGTTAAAAAAATCAATAAATTCCAGAAACTTTGGATAAATGGAATCATAATTTCAAATATATATAGACAGATATTTTATATTTACAGACATACATACATAGAAAGAAAGAGAGAACAGTAGAATTCAGTAGACTGCAGCTAAACCGTATTTATTTAACCAGTTCAAGAGTAATGGATAAGGCTGAGCAAAGGTGGAGAGCAAACCATATGGCTTTGCCATTTTAATAGATGCTAAATGCTAACAATATTCTGTAAGATACCAAGGAACAGACAAAATCTTAGCTTTTCATAGACATCATAGGCTTATCTGGACTAAAATGCAAAGAAATTAAAGTTCCGGACCTGCCTCACTCTGCCCTGATACCTGTCTGACCTCCAAGGGGTGGACATTTGGTAAGCTTCCAAGCAGCCTATTTCCCCATTTTGCCATTATCATAGAAGGATCTTGCTGGCATCTAAGCTACATCTCTCTCGCTGCAGTTAAAGCCCATTACTCCTTATCCCAGGAGACAAAGAGGGCAGATTGTTTCTTTCTTCTTTTCAGTCACCTTTCAAGATTTACTATGTTCCTTCTCTCCTCTTTACTTTAGGCAACGCCAATTTGTTTGATCCTCTCTTATGGACCATGTTTCTCGTTCATCGCAAACGTGCAGCCCTATTGAGTCTCACTTCATGGGTAACTTATTCTAAGATGATCCGCTGCAAGACCTGGACCTTTCTCTTCAGGACAGCTGCTTAGCCACTTACGTCCTGTCCTTGGATGAACACTGTTAAGTGCTCCTACCTCAGCAGAGAGCCTTGCAGCTGCCCACGCCCCAGTCTGTCCAGTCCACTCCTCCAACTTCTTCACGTTATTTTGCATTCTGAACCCCCTCTTCGTCTTTTCCTGCAAACTGAACAAGAACCCCCCACTTTCATAGAATCAGAAAGTTGGAAGAGACCTCTGAGATCATCGAGTCCAGCTGTGCCTGTCTCCTCACTAAACCCTGTCCCTAAGGAACTCATTCACCCCGCTTTCAAACCCCTCCAGGGATGGCGACTCCACCCTCTCCCTGGGCAGCTGTGCCAGGGCCTGACCACCCTTTCAGGGAAGAAATTCTTCCTGATGTCCAGTCTGAACCTTCCCTGGTGCAACTTGTGCCCGCTTCCTCTGGTCCCATCACTTTCCACCAGCCCAGCCACTAGTGCAAACACTGCATCACACTCTGGCCCAGCACAGATCTCAAAGCATCCCCTTCAGGACCTCCTTCCAGTTTCACAGTGCTTCCCTGGTAACTGCTCCCTGACTGCAGCCCCATCCGGCCGCGCACTGACCTAAGACAATTGCTTCTTCTCATCCTGTTTTTTCCAGATTGTTCACGACGACGTCTTGTAAAACGGTATCAAAAGCCTTATTAAAATCAGGACACGTGACACCCACTGCCTTTTTCCTACCCACAAGGTCTGTCGCCTTGCCTCAGGAGGAAAAAAAGATTGGTTTCAGATTATTTGCTCCTGACAAATCCATGCTGGCTGTTACGCTCATATCCTCATTACCTTCGCGGTGCTTACGATCGATTGTTTGATTGTCGTTCCATGTATTGGCAGGTAGCTGACTTGACTACAAATCCCTGGATTCAGTTTTTTCTCCTTGTTATGGATAGATGTTATCTCTGCCCTTTTTCTGTCCTCCATGACTTCTGGGGATAAACACTAAACTTTCTGGGATTGTTTCAGCCAGTTCTCTGTCTCTCTCTACCCTGGGTTGAATTTCACAAGACCCGGTGAATTAAAAACCAGTCAGTTTATCTCAGTGGTTTTTAATCTCGTTTTTCTCTGCTGTAGCCTGAACTATTATCCTGTAGTCACTGGCTGTGACTGTATTAAGTCACTGTATCAACCCTCCAATCGTAGTCGAGCTTCTTAATGAACATTGATTCAGAAGCTGATAACACTATTTATTTCAGATAACACTATTTATTTTGAAGGAATAATGTAGTCTTTCACAACCTTTTCAAGCTAAACATTTCAGAAGTTCTCAGGTTGTTTCACAGCTCCCCTGGTGCTCAGAGATCCCCTTAATCTCCCAAATGGAAAGGAGTGCTCAGCATCTGACAAAACCAAGGCCCTAGCTGAGGTTCATACTTGGACAGAATCGGGGTATTTCAAGACCACTGTGATTCTTCCCCATCAAAGCTGAGCTGAAAACAGCGTAAGAATACTTACTTTTTTGTTGTGGCAGCTGAATGTGGAAAGGTCATTGTGTGCAGAAATGGAAGCACATTCCCAGAACCCTCAAAAAAACCCTGTCCACATTTTCAGTGACAGCTCCAAAGCATTCTTCTCCAGCCCAACAATCTGGCCTGCTTTAAACTCTGCTTAATTCTCCCACCCCACCTTCCCAAGTCATCAAATATTTATACTTGTCTCTTTAATACCTGTTTAGAGAACACCTACAAATCCACTGATGAAATTTTAAACCCCAAAAGATACAATCTCCCTTAAAATGGATTAAACCAGTGTCAGGTCCCTTGAAGTTAATGAATGAATACTATTCCTTAGAGCTGTTTTTATTCCTTCTGATATCCTAAATGATGTTGAAGCAGAAAGGGTGAAGTAACTGAAATCCAGATATGTTAGTTTCTGCTCCATTAGGAAAAGGAAAAATCAATTTGGCAAAACATAAAAGAAGAAAATCAATAGGAAAAGAAATTTTATTTTCAGTTGAGGACTAAGAATATATTGCAAACAATGGTGAGTGAAAATTATTCATTGATTTGTATAACACCTTTTACAAGCCCAAAAAGTGCTCCAAAGAATTATAGATTATTTAAATCTAAGGATCACTTAGCTCCAAAATGGACCTATCTCTGGGGTGGAATGCAGCTGCTATGAAATTGCCCTCGCAAACACTACACCACAGCTTTAGGGCACAAACGCTTTATCTGAAGATGCATCAAGGGAAGATTAAAATACAGAATCGAATTAACCAGGCTGGATATGACCACGCTGCAAATATATTGATTTCAGTTTAAGCTTAAACTCATGGAAGACTGGTCCATCAGCCCATTAAACGAACTTTGTCTCACAACGTCCCTAAAATGCTCTTTGTCAGAAGCTGGGATAATATGCCAGAGGATGGGTCATTTTGTGTTTGCCCTATTCCTTCTGCTCTTTCCCTGGTCACTGTCAGAAACCTGATGACACCAGGCTGGACAGACCTTTGATGTGACCTAGCATAGCTGTTGGTAGGTCCTGAGCTAATTTGCTGGGCTGTGAGCTAGAGCGGGGCTGAAGCTGGCACACCCTGGCATCTGTTAACCTGGTGGCAGGGCAGTCACGCCTGGCAGAAGGGCAGGTGGTGCCACAGACAAGGCACTTTTGTATTCCCCAGCATGAATCACCCTACTCATCCGGAGGCTTGCTAAATCCTCGCTGTTAAGCACACTTTAAGTTGTTTCAGGATATGGGCCACATTTATAGCACTGTCATTAGCAGCAAGGGCTCGCACTGCATAAAATTACACAAAGTACCTTTTGTACCTCAAGATGTACTTAGCAAGCAAACTCCTAGGGGCAAGGAACGTACAATCTTCTGTTTCTCTAAAGCACCTTATTCAATTACGGCAATAAAAAAATGATTTATAACAATCTATTAAAAATACAGCTCAAATGACTTATCACTCCTGGGGTCCTGGGAATATACTGTAGGATTTACCATTTAATTGTAAATCAGATCTGGCGGCCAGTACCTCACGTTTTAGAGAAAGATGGAAACTAGCAATACATCTCGCCAATTGCAAGTGCAGCGCGTCGGGTGATACAATCTCAGGCAATCACTCAAGATATTCNCCGAGTGTGCCAACATTCCAGCAGCATTTGGCCAGTGCCCTCAGTCACACGGGGTGAGTGTTGGCAGTGTCCTGTGAAGGCACAGGAGATGGACTCGATGATCCTTTTGGGTCCCTTCCAACTCAGGTTGTTCTATGATTCTATGACTGAGGGGAAAAGGAAACACAGAAGAAAGTTGCAGGCATCTCTGCTTCCTACAGTCTCTAATCTAACCAGTTCTTCCATTGATCAGGAAGTTTCCACTAGTCCAGAGGCTACTGCAGGGCACGTGGGCAGGCACGTTGAAAGCACTTGCCACGACTGCTGTCTCCCAGGGGGTGTTTCTCTCCCTCAGCTTTCTCTGAAAAGACTTCTTGGGAAGACCGAAGTCCAAAATAGCAGCAAGACAGAGTAAACAGCTTGCCTAAAAGGCCACAAGCTGAACTGATAAGAGATCCCCAGAGCACCTTGCACACAGTCTTGAGCAACTTGCATTGCACAGGATGATCCAGAGCCCTGTGGCGCAGCTGAGGCTGTTGGGGGGTAGAAGCACAGCACCTGCTTCACCCCACCCAGTTCAACAACCCAAGTCCGCCTGCTCCTGTGCTAAAGGAATGAAAAGACTAAGGAAAATTTCAAATTAGGAAACCCAGCCCCTCTCTTCTCATCTTCAGAATAGCCACAGCTATCACAAAATGCAACCAGACCAGACACCAGGTGCATCAGAGCCCTGCTCCATATCTGATAAAGATACTCCTAATTCTTGCCATCAGCAGACAGCAGTGGAAACAATTTGCACCCTGGGTCTGCCTGTTGTTGATCAAACACGTCGATAAAGCCGTATTCGTAGGAACACCCAGGCCAGGAACCGACGTATTTGGCCAACACATTCTTTCCTCCACTTTTCCCGACAGTCACATCTAGCAGCTCTTCTCATAAGCTGATAAAGCTGTACCTTGAAAACAACGTCTGAGTAGATGATGGAGGTTTATTCCTTCCTACAAAGCCACTGGGAGCCTTCACATAGCACAAGGTAAAAATCCACAACGCACAGGTAATCAGACACCCTCACCAGTTCAGACTAGCAAAGAAGGTAATACCTAAGAAAAAAACACTTGTAAATTTTAATGTAATATTGAACAGACTTGATAGCTATTTCTACACGTGGAAAACGGCAGAGGCCTGTAGGAATATTTAATTCCTCTTTGTTTTCACACTTTCGTTCTACCAATACTCATCTTCATCTCTCGTTTCTGTCCTCCGCTGCTCCTTCTCCCACTTAATGAGCTTTCTTCCCACAGTTGAGAGAACTCTCAAAATCTTCCCTCCTTAAGGAAGATTCAAAGATAAAGGCCACTACTCGTATAGAATATGTTTCTTGCATAACAAAATCAGCAATGCGTTGCTTCCTATGGGTGTCCTTGCCCAATTCCCTGGGGATCAGCACAGCACCAGTGAGAGGTGATGCTCTTCCCACACCAGGATTTGTGCATGAGACTCCTGTGTAGATCCTCTAGCACCTAATATTGGCTCACACTGTACCTTTTCCTCAGTGAGGGTACAATCTCTTCTAAATAGCTGCCTTTTTTCAGAGAGCTTTGTCTCTCCAGGCAGCCTGCTCTTTGGTTATGTTTGGTTGAAGCTGGCCAACCGGTCCCAAAGCCACTGAGAGGGCAGCTACGCGCCTCGCCTCACCCACAGTGCAACACAGGAAAAACAAAGAGCGAAGCCAGAAGCTCCCTATGAACCCAATGTTCATCTTTGTTACAACCTTCTTCTGACATGAATTGCCTTTATCTGTATTTTTTAAAGCTTTGAGCATACTGCCAGCACTTTAATAATAAAATATCACAGAGAACCATATATCTGAATATTATTATGCAGAAAATATGTGCATGTTCACACAGACAGCAGATGTATAAAAATATTGAATATGTAATTTAAGGCTGTATTTGTATGTAAGTATGTAGGTCAAACGTAGGGCAAAGTCCTTTTTTCTGTTGCACACAAAACCCACAAGTACACTGGGCCGAAAGAAAGCACATGCACTCCTCTAATTCTGGATGCTAAAGGGTACAAGTTCTAACTAGCACTTGGATGGGTGATTTCCCCAGGGAACCCCAGGTGTCCTGGGCACACGCCAAGCAGTTATTGCTGAGCACTGGGGCTGGGGTTCACCTCACCTAACCTTAGCCATCTGTCTCCCTGTGGAGACTCGGGTACCTCCAGAGGGTGATACCTGGGAGGATAGAATGAATCATCACCGCTGACTACAGAGGCAGCCCAGCCTACTCGCTTAGATTATACCTACGGTTAGGTGAGATGGATGCCAACCTTGGTGAATATTAGCCTGCAAAAACCAAATGAGTGGGAAGACTTCACATCAAGGCTGGATGGGAGTAAGAAAGAGCAAACCATAAACCCCAAATTCTCAGCTTCTATGCGGAAGTAAGAACAGGTTTATACCAGGAAACTTCTGCAAGTACATGAAGGGGTCTTTGTAAGAACCAAATAAATACAGCTAAGACAACGAATATTAACATTTTTAATACATCTGCTGAAAATGAAGGTTTGAATATTGTCCCTACAGCTTTCAGTTACTGGAAAATGGTGATTATTGTCAGAAAAATGCAGAACAATTCCTACTTCAGTACTGATTTGGGTAACTCCCTTTTAGCTACCATGAAAATCAGAACGAAGGCCTAGAGGGTGAAAACAAACAAATCCACACTTGTTGCATTCTGGAGCAGAAGTTGCTTTACATCCCTCACATTTCGGGCACGAAAAGGGTAACACACGTGATCCACTGGGCAGTGGGCTTAAAAATTGCTAGGCATCCACTCATTTCTGCAGTTGAATTTGTTGGCCTTAGATTAATTTTATTGGCTTCGAAGTTCTACTTCCCATTAGTGCTATCGACCATGAGATATTGTTTGAGGGGTTTTGTGTGCTCTTTTTTTTTTTACCTTCACTGGCTGGAACACAGCTTATCCCCATGTCCATTAAATATACATTTGAACAGCATTTCCACCTGCACTTTGTCACCTCGGGTTCTCAAGGGGTGTACCTCCACTTGGCTCCGAGCTCAAGGGCACCCTTGATATCAGCCTGAGAGTACCAACAGGCATGCTAATGCCCATTTGAAATAGCTTTTCCTTTGCCTCAGATGTTTCCATGCACTCAATGAATAAAAAGTCTCTGCCTCACTCTGTCTGTGGTGCTGTAGGACGACCTTAACTCATTCTGACAGTGAGCTACAGTTGCTTTCAGGCATCTCCTAGACTTTACTTTCCCTCCTGAACTGTGTTGTCCCCCCATACTTTACGATCCAAGTTAGCAAAAGGCTGCGTGTATCTTGATCCAAGCTTACTTCCTTGTAGATACTCACCCTACTGCTGTTAACTCCGTATTTCTTCTCAAAATGTCCACGTTCCCTGGAAAATTAGAAACACTCTGTAATTATGATCTCCTTCTGAACAAGAAAGAACATAAACTGCCAAGCTGAAATTTCTGCAAAAGAAACTTTGGCAGTAAAGATAATTTGCTCCTCTGCTGTCAGTAAGAGGTGTCTATATGGGTCACTGAAGAGGCTCTTTACTGGGAATAAGTTAAATTCAGCATCTACCATCTTGTCCTGTGGGTGAAGCATGCTCCCTCAAATACGCAACACAACCCAAACTGGGTGTCATCTTTTTTAAACTTTCCTTTTTTATGAATCACTTCCAAGTCTTGGGGGCAGGACATCACAACAGACAGTTCCTCAACAAAGAACTGACACGAGAACAAAAGCTATTCCTGAAGAGTTCCCAAAATAAAAGCGAGACAGATGAGTGAGGAGAAGTTGCATGGGTGCTTCTTCAAACAAGGACATGGTCAGAAAAGAGATATCAGAAAATGTAGATTCATTAAAACCAAAATGCCTCACAAATTGTCAGGTTTGCAGAAATGTGTTTTAGGGACAAAAACCAAGAAGGCTCCAACATTGCAAATGTGTCAGGTTTGGGCACCTTCAGAGCTAACAGTGTCAGTGTTCCATTTTAAAATGACTTCTCATTTTAAATATACTTGTATTTTTTACATTTTAGTACCATATTTCATAGCAAAACCAGCACAATTGAGTCAGAGTGAATCCTTCTAGAATCCTCCTCTGTAAGGAGGAATTTCTACATTTGGGGCTTTCATTCTGTATTGAACTCAAGGTAAATTTCAAAAATCTTGATATCCTTTGGAAAATGGCATTTCCAATCCTTGTCCAACACTGCATTAAACTGCAGACCTCTGTCAACAGTTCAGTCAAGCTCTGGGAGATGCTAGCATCCTTTTGAAAAATGGTTGCTGCTTGGCTTTTGTTTTCAAAGGCATCTGGTGAGGGCTGCCTAGCTATAAATCTAGACAAAAGCTGCTAAGTAGTTGTCCTGAAAAACTACAAATAGTTAAGTGCTTGGCCATATTCTGGACCCTGGGTAATATCTTTCCGTATAATTATTTCTGCTGTTGTCATTAGCTCCGGCACCTTCACTATTTATTACCATAGGTATTTTGAGACTCATAAAAATGTGATCTTACTCAGGGCTTAAGCAGCACAGGAAATAAATCAGCAGCGCTGAGCACCAGCTGACACTGGATGAAACCTGGCTGGGAACAGCTGGATTGCTCTCTTGACTAAATATTTACAAAAGCCATGATTATATCACTGAGTGACACCGTGCGAATATAACAATTTATCAATCATGGTGTTTAACTCAAATCCCTGCAGGAGGGGATGGCATTCTCACTTAACAATAAGTATCTACTGTATGCTAATTAAGTGACTTATTTTGCAGCTAAGGTTACTTCAGGGATATGTGGGCTTTTTAACTGCCCATTTCCCAGGTGCCACCATCACTTGTGAGGTACAGAGGACACCGGGTGCACCTGCACTGGTCCCCATCCAGTGGCACCGCTGGAATTACGTGGAGCGAGGATGAGCACCAACCAGCACAGAGTTTATTTGATTTCCGTGCTGCCCTCGCTGTTCCCTGCCCGCTGCGCACCTCCCACGGGCAGCAGGCACGGCAGCAGCTCCCCTGCCACCCCTCCCATCACCTTAGGACCTGCCTCCCGTCAGCCCCAGCCACTTCGGTCTCCTGTCCTCGCACGGAGTAGTTGGCAGCGCTCACCGTGCCGATGGGGGGCCATGTGTCCAAGCTGAAATGCCTGTGTCCCTGGGAAAGGCTTCCTGAATATTCTCACCCCACACTTGCCAAGTTGAGCGCAGCCGGATGTTCATTCACCCTGAAACCGCCTCAAGTTTCACCTCACACCGCAGGGCTCTATGGCACCAAACCCAGCCTCGCTGGCAGCATCCAGACGAGCCTGAACGGAGCCAACAGGGAGCCCAGCACTGTTTCCATCAGGACTGCTCAGCACTGGCTGGGTAATTCTAAACCTGGAGCCCCCGGAAAGGTCACCAGCCACCACATACACGTCTGCCTGCTGCAAGGAGAGAGGCGTTAGAACATGAAGAGGCGAGCTCGGCCAAACGGCCGCATCGCCAGGGAACGGAAGGACCAGGCTCCTACAGACCAGAGCAGCAAGAGACCTGATCAGCACATGGGGAGGAGAAGGTTCTCTGGAAGATAAAGCCTGCACATGTCACACCGGTAGGAAATGTGTATTTGAGCACCAGAAACCACTACCACATGGCAGGAGCTTTTTATAAAGTCTCCCACCTTCTGCTTCGTGCTGGATTCGCTCTCCTGCATCGGCAACAGTGTGAGGAGTCCGGCGACCTTCCTGCCTCCTTCAGAGTACAGGTATGAGCCAAACGCAAGAGAAGACATCACTCTCCCCTCTGGCCGTCTGACGGTGCAGACACTTTAACAAGTTTTACGCCAAATTGTCACCCAGGTACCTGGAGAGCGTGGCAGGACGGTGCGGATCCCAGGCTAGAGTTCAAAACAAACAGGTGGCATTCATGGCTCATCTCTGGAAACTACTTTTAAACCTTGTCTTTCTTTCAGAAATCATTGTTCGAAAAGAAGAAGAAGTTTGAGGTGATGAAGTCTCTGCTCCCCTGAGAGCTTGAGAAAAAAGTTTCCTTCATTCGAACCTTAGAGGTAGATTTTTTCCTCCCATTTTGTTCGTGTTGAGAGTCTGCATGATAATTGTATTTTAGCCTTTGGAGCCCTTCTGCCACCAGAGGGGAAATTTCACCTTCTTCTTTCTACCTACAGAGAGGTTTATAAATCTGTAAGCACACAGACATGGGAGCACAGGACTTGGTCACCCTTCCAGGAGCCCTTAATGGCTCAGACAATCACAGCAAGCGCTCTTTTCAGAAACACAGGGAGGAGGGAGAGAAGTTACGATAAATTTAGTTTTCTTTTGAAGTTAATAACCTCCTACAAAGGCTTTTGGTAAAACACAGACACCTTAACATTTTTTTCCCTTTCAAACAATTTTTTCCTCTATTTTTCCCTCAGATGGTAAAATCTGAGGAAACCTGTCTCTTCAGAAGTAACTGCTTTGTGCGAATGACATCAGCAGACCACGAGGTTACCACTGGTAAGTCGGCACCCTGAGGGGGATGAAATGAAATCTCTTATCAGCCTACTTGCTCTTCTTCTTTTCTACATTTGGTGCCTTTTGTAATATGCAAAGCAAAGGAAATGTTTTGCTCCCCTTGATTTTTTTCATCTTTTTTTTTCCCTCAGGAGGAAAAAAAATGACAATACATTTGACGAGTTTCTCCAAAGTCTCTGCTGCTGCTTCGGCTCTGTTTGGTACCTTGTTCAGAGGTGAATGATTTAGACTCCCTTCTCTTTCTGCCTCACACCAGACCTTCTCTCACCCACCACTGGGCTCTCCAGAGATTTGTTTCAGGCAGTTTGAAATCCCAAGGAAGTTTAGGTCCAAGGTCAACCCAGAGAAAGAAGACCTCCAGAAATGGGGCTAATGTTAGCTTTTACAAACCCTTCCCACCAAGGCAAAAGCACTTCTGTCTTGACTTCAAAACTGTAGCAGATAAAACCTCCTAGCAGTTTCCCAGTGTGCACATAACTCGCCTCCTTCAGGCCTGTCTCAGGTCAGAAGGTTTCGGAGGCAGAGACTGTTTGTGTGGAAGGAGGAGGACATGAAGGAAACAATGGGTGAATGTGTCAAAAAGCAGCTATAACACAAGAAGAATCCCTTCCCCAAGTATGGGACTTCCAACAGGAGGAATCAGTATGGCTATTACCTACAAAAACAAGGAACTAACCAAGGACTAACTCCAAGGGAAGATGGTAAGAGGGAGAGGTTAGGGTTCATTGCAGGAACATCTCAAATGGTGAACCTACCACAACTCTCTTTGCCACAGAATCATAGAATGACCTG
>VWPV01031044.1:0-20737 GCA_013389885.1 Geococcyx californianus | reverse complement strand
TTATTTTTTCCCCCTTTTAAACTGCTGAAATGATAATTAAGTTAGTGGTTCTAATGCTTGACATTCTGAAGAGAAGAAATACACGTCAGAAATAAAAACAGGAAGAAAGAAAACAGAGAGATAAATGAGTATTATTAAGGGAAAGCTTTGAAAAAAAGCAGTCAGGAATTCCAGAGAAATTAGAAAGTATATTTAAGGAACTTCTGCTAATATATTTTTTGTTTTGGTTTGGTTTTTTTTTTTTTTTTTTTTTTTAATAGTATCTTCAACATAATAAATACGATTTGGACATGTTTATAAAGCCTCTTCTGCTAGAGGGGTTTACTCCTCTTTGAAAATTTGTAGATCTTGTGTCCAGAGAAGAGATAATATTCAGTGGTGGAATTATCTAAATTGTCCTTATTGGAGACTCAGGAATAACACTGACATACTCTTGCCTCTCTGGGCCACCACACAGGATGAATTACTGGTTTCATGGTGTGTAACTGCTGTCTTTGACAGGGATACTAATCCAGCATCAACCAGAACTTGGCAGCACCGAATCACTCACAGAACTGACAGTTAAGAAAGAAGCTCGGTTACAGGCTGGATACTGTTCTGGATACAAAGAAATGCTGTATTTCAGCCCTCAGCTGCCATCCATGGCTGAGACCGTTTCCCAGATACTCCCTCTCTCTGTGTTTCAAACTGTACAAAGTGAGCAGCCTGTAAACTAAGCTGTGGAAGCCTTGGTGTTGGTTCTGTATTGAAATGTCTGATATTCATCTGCAGATTATGGAGATCTTCCCTGTGCCTAAATTCCAACCACTATAACAATCAAAGAATAATGTAACTGCTTATGTGAGATCTTATTGTTACTCAGCTGAGTCTGTGGTCATAGATCTAATACTGACATCCCAGACCAATACAATCACCTATTTCCTCACAATCTCTGGATGATAGTGCAGCTGGTTTTGTTTCCAAGAGCTGTGCTGGTTTTTTTCGCTCCTTTCCATTTTGTGATGTATACTTGGTTAAAGTAAATATCTCTAATTGGGAGATTACTGGATATTTGCCATTTGTTTTTCTGCAGAATTGTCTCTCCCTTGCTTAATGTATTCAGCGGCACATTTCTCATATGGCATTATTTCCTCCACAAATACAGTGTTTTATGCATGTGTCTGGGAATTGTGTTTCCCTTTGATTTATTAACTAAACACAAAGATTTTGTCCTTTTACTGCTATCTTTTTTCACACAAGTCTTGGCACGTTTCAGCAATTCCAACTACAGCTCATTTAGATCTGTTTTATTTTGATCCTTGTTTGTTTCACATAATTACTTGTGCAGTAACTATTTTTAGGTTTTCAGCACTAATTTTTACTGAAGTAGTTTATTCTTTATGTGGTTTTATATTCTGGGTGGTCTCACAAGTATAGTTTCTCATCAGTGTGCATTTAATTTGTTCTTGAACAATTACAGGAGACCTTCGTGAAAGGAATGGAAGTATAAAGATGAGTGGCATGTGAGCAGAATCTGAACAATGTGAGTGAGTAGAATATACCTGTAAGAGTAGTGGGGAATCCAATGGAAGTCTGTGTGAATACACGCTCTCAAATCTTACTTGATGCTATGAACTGTTGGTCCTGAACCACAAGAAGAGACTGAATTAAATAGAGGCTTCCCTGTGATTTGTTGTAAGCCTTATTCTTAATTATCTGCCAAAATGTAAGAAAAACACGTTGTTCTGTTCTCATCCTCCAGTAAAGCTGGTGTCACAGCTTACTTTCCTAATGGGCACATAAAATATACTGGCTCTTAGATCCATTACTGTTAACTTTCGGTTCCGCCAATTTCTCCTGTCTGTCTTTTGCAAAGAGAACAAAACAACTAACGAATCAATTAAGGATATTCACAGCCAGACAAAGCCCACTGTTGGTTTACCACAGCTTGGTGTGATAGCAAAGACATTACAGTTAGTGATTGTTTAGGTTTTGTTTATTGATATCAATAAAGCACTTTAAGATCCTATGCAATGAATGACAGATACGATATCTGAAGGCAGATACAAAATATTTTGTGCCTTACCAACACAATCAGGACCTCAATTCTGAGCCCAGCTCAAAGGGTATTCAGGGCCAGACATTGATTCAGACTTGCCTTTCTCATGAAGAGAATACCAGGGAAATATCATTTAATGTGTGTGGGCCTTGCTTACTCTGTGAACCCACAGTTACTGCAGACTTTGGTGGCTGAGGAAAGTTAATGAATCCAAACAGTAATGAACAGTTAAACAATGATTTTGTGCATCTCTCTATATATTTATTTTCTATGTATATTTTTTCTCTACAGTAGAAACATACTGGCTTGAGGTAGTGAAACATCTTCTATAAGCCCAGTTGTAGGTAGGAACCTGAATGCCACTAAACAATATTCATATATTAATCTTACTTTTTAGAGGGATATTTTGAATGTTTTTTTTGTAACTTCCACTGTCTGTCAGATATTTTTAAAATATGAAACCTGTTTCCCCAAAGAACATAAAGAATACTTCCAACATAGAGAACCCAAAAGCCATGGAAAGGAAAAACTAAATGCATATGCTCAGAGAAAAAGACCTTAAGTGGTGAGTTCCTGAACTCACCTCCCCTTGGCTGATTGAATAAGCAGAGCCTGGGGGATGCCCGGAGCCGTGAGTCTTTGGGAGGCACGACTGAGGGGCTGCGCTGGAGCAATGCAGAGAGCACCAAATCTGATGTAAATAGCCCCATTTAAATGCCTGCTTCTCAGCTTCCCCATAAATAGAAATATGTATGCATGTAGCTTCTATCACCTGAATGTGCGTACAAAGTTGATAACACTGGCAATTAATAAAAAATATTTTTTCCATTATTTTCTAGAGGTGGGCCAAGTCACTAGTTGTGCCTAGAGGCCTCTTACACAATGTAGGAGACAAAGGGAAAACTGGAATGACCAGAAAAAGAAGCTGCTAGGAAAGGATTTCTGCAGTTGATTAACCTAATGAACACCAGGCTTTTCATATAGACTGTCAGCCTCTTTTGGTGTTAGGACCTGAAACTCATATGTGTGGTTCTTGCAGTTCTTCTCCTGTATCTCACTCATTTTTATCATTTGGCTTGGCTTACTGCATTTCAGGATGACAGTAGTATCTACTTACCTTACAGACTTACCACAAATCTTAAACATGCATCTCCCGAGCAGCTTGGAGAGAGCGGGGCAAAAGCTGCTGTTGAGGTAACAGCAATTTTCTGGGAACGAACAGTGCTGAACAGTGTGGAAAATTTCATATCTCACCTTTTACCTGCTGCTGTGTCAGACAAAGGGATAAAATATTAGCTTGGTAGATTAAGAGGAAGCTAGTAAAACTGGACATATTCTCAGACATCTTTCCTTGAAAAACACAAACTTAGCAAAATTCATTTTGAGAGGCTGAAACTATGCATGCATTTGGCTCTAGCTGGAAATTTCAAGCACCATTAAAAGAATCCATTCAAAAAATGGCAGGAACATTTCCCTTAGTTCTTTTCACAACTGAATTATTTTCCTTTGTAAATGCCAATCTGTTTTATTTCAAAAATTTAAAAAGCATGCTTTGTCTTTCAGTTTGAAAAACATTTTTTATTTTAACATTATCTTCCATGAACATGGGTCAAAACTATCACTTGTCTGTCTGTATGACCTGCAAATAAATGTCATACCTTTGTGAATTCAGATTATTAGAGAGGTTTCACCTGAAGATTTATATATCCCTTGCAGAAGGTGGAAATAAATTACCTCCCAGGGAGCTAATCATTTGCCAGTACCCTAGATGAACCCAAGATAATCAGCAGTGAAAAGGAAGCTAAAGTGGTTACATGACCGTGTTCATCTTTCGCAGCTCCGCAATCAGCACACTCAGCCTCATGCCTGTCCCTGTCCCTGTCCCCAGTGCTGGATGCTATTGTCACCTTTTCTCTAGTGTCTCTGTCAGCATCGTGTGGCCCCATGGTGATCAAAATGGGGAACAGCTCCACTTACCTCTGCTTTTCATTTGCAGGTTTGGCTTTCACCTGAATCTATTACTTGGTGTGGTTTTCTGTGGCTGGATGAAGGGAGGAGCTCGGATCAGGTGGGCAGCAGTCATGTCCTGCTTTTCAGCCACAGTCTGGGCCAGCGGTGGTCTAAAGGGTCAGTATGACCGTAACATAAAACACCTTTCCATTAAGTTTCGAATCAAGGACATTCAGGGACAAAGGAGGGATTTCAATATGAATGGAAGCCCTCGGTGGATTTGGGATACAAAATGAAGCACGTGTCTATAAATTTTGTCTGTTTAATGTTTGTTTCTGCACTTCATTTTAGTTTGGTGTTTTTTTTTTCCCTTTTGCTTAATGTGGCTTATATGGCCAATATCTTCAAGGTGACTTATGAAAAACAAGGTGTCCTCCCCCCCTTTGGGTGTGTCAATTCGTAAATAACATTCTATCCCCCTACAAGCTTTGCAAAACAACTCAAGATTTCATAAGACTGTTTCTGCATGGAGGAAACTCCTTCGTAGTGCTTAATATTGACCAAAGGTCCTGGTAGCACATAGCAAAATCATGGAAAAAGTACAAGAATGCTGAGGATCTCCAACAAATATATAATACCTGGATTAAAAGTAGAATCATTAAGATATTATTGATTAATACATGTTCATAATAATATACTTTTATATAAAAGTGTCATTATGTGCTTCAACAGTTAATTTTCTTTTAAAAACATAAATGGACTTCCAAGTGGTACATTTTAGCTGAGTATAGTGTTTCATGTTTAAAGGAACACAAAATATCTCAGAAATAAGCACTATCATGTCAGTCCTTCCAGCTCAATTGCCAGAGCATATGACCTTGAGGAAAACAATCAACGTTATAAGGATCCTGAGTAATTATCTGAGTTCTTTTTGCCTAATTATGCTCTACTCAGGGCAGACCAGCAGTCTTTTCACGGTCAAGAAAAGTCACATTACTAATGGAGAAAAAAATAACAACCCCCACCTTGTTCTTCAGGAATTTGTAACTGGAAGGACTTAGTGTTTTTCAGGATCAGTAGTATAGCAAGGGAACAAAGGTATTGAATGCTTTGCTTGAAAGCAGATTTAAATTCCTGTGCCCTTTTCCTTGAGCCTTGTAAAGCTTACTGAGTCACTGAGATCCAAACTTTTTATTTGTTAACCGCAGATTTTTTTGATCCTGCTGTGATAGAAGAGTTTGTCCTAGAGCAAGAGGCAGATACAGAAAAAGACAGAATGGAAACAATATGTCATTAAGTGAATGACTTCATAAAATTTAATGGAAATGTCAGGGTTAATCAAANGATCAGTAGTATAGCAAGGGAACAAAGGTATTGAATGCTTTGCTTGAAAGCAGATTTAAATTCCTGTGCCCTTTTCCTTGAGCCTTGTAAAGCTTACTGAGTCACTGAGATCCAAACTTTTTATTTGTTAACCGCAGATTTTTTTGATCCTGCTGTGATAGAAGAGTTTGTCCTAGAGCAAGAGGCAGATACAGAAAAAGACAGAATGGAAACAATATGTCATTAAGTGAATGACTTCATAAAATTTAATGGAAATGTCAGGGTTAATCAAAAGAAGACAGGAAATATAGAGAAAATTAGAGTCTCTTCTAATAGTTAAACAATGGAAAACATCTCTTGTTAAAGTAAAACGCCTTCACTTTTCCGCAAAAGAGAAATTGGGCTCCAAATATTGAGAGAGCCAAATGTTTCTCTAACAACATGACTGTATTATGACAAAAAAGTCGTCTGGAACTGCAAAAAATTGAATGATTTGAAATGTTTGTAGTTTAGAATTAGATATTCAAAGGACCTCAACCTTAATTAAGACTTCATTTCATACTGTTTTTGATAGGAGAATGCCATTTTGAATGTGGCATACATCAAGTCTCTTTAGTGGCTATGGGCTACGAGGTGCTTGCTGTTTGCATGTGGTCTGTCCTCCACGATAAGGGGCTGTACAAAAGCACTTCCCATAAGGATGTTGGGAGTCACGAGGGCTTAGATATGTGGTTGTCTTGTACAGCAGAATGTTCTTTTCGGGGGTCCATGTTGCACTGGGGGTGAAACAGGCAATGTGTAACATCATTTGGAGGATGCATAGTATTTTCTTCCCTCCTTTCATATAGACAAGGTGACCTAGGTGTGGAGCAAATCAAACTCTCCTTCTACCTTCTTACTACCCATTCTTCTCAGCCTGGTTCCCAAGATGGTATATTTGCCACACCATCTCGCAACTTCCTTAAATACCAGGCAGCAATCCAGGTCACCTTCATGTAGCTGCAGTATGCTAAATGAAAGAAAAATGGGAAAGCATCCAATACCATGTACGGATGCTCTCCTTGTCCCTTCTTATTGCCTAAGAAACAATGTAAGTGTAAGGCACACTGTAGAACCAGTGACTCAGGCAATTATTTTTATAAGATTTAACCACATGAATAAGATTACATTCCACATATAATAACATTGAAGTTATATAATAGAAAACAGGTTTATTGAGATGCATCAGTTTTGCAAGACTCCAGAAAGCCGAAAACATGGATAGACATGGATATTCTCAACTGAAAGTTGAGAACCACAAACTCTGGAGTAATATGAATTAAAATAATGTCTACCCTAGCAATCAGCTAGCTGGGCCCATTACTAACACAGAGTGAAAAACTCTAAAAGAGGTTGTAAAGAAATAATATCTTCGAAAGAAAGAAATTTTTTAAAAAACTGCTGTATGGTCTTTGCAAAGAAAGTGTTTAATAGCAGCAGACTCTCTCAGGCTTCATTAGGCACTGAATAAGTGGTGTAATAAGAATAATCTGCCTGTTTGCATCTTAGAGATATTTGATGAGTGGCACTGTGTTAATAAAGACAAGAAAAGCAAACCTTCAAACCCTAAGATGCTGCAGGGGTTGTCTCCTGCACAGTTCCTGGCAGAGCCGTAGCCTGCCAGGAGCAGCAGGGCATCCCACTAAGAGGCTTCTATTAGTGAGCATAAAGTCAGGCTTCTCATGACAACATTGCTCTCTTTTTGTCCAATTATAGTCAGTAAAGTCACCTAGGCTGTGGATGTTTGAAGACAGAGCAGGTATTTTGACTTGTTCAGGGAGAAAATTATTCTCTACTTACACTTCCATTCCTGTCAGGCTGACTGAGTTGTTCTTTACTTGCACTGAAGTAAGTGATACGAAGATGGAACTTGGAGCCTCTGAGTGATATTTTTGGAATACTCCTCGTGTATTCACTTCTGAACAGCCTGTCCGTGTGAACAGCCTTACTCCAGCTTGCTCCAGAGGTACAGGCAACAAACATAAATTGTTCTCTTTATTAGTGTATTACTTTTGTTTGAGGTTCTTAGAAATGTCTGCAAAGCTTAGGAGGTTTCACAATTTTAAGTATTACCCTTCCTAATACCTGAGAAAGCTGGGAGGAAAACCAGTGCAAGTATCTAGGTATCTACTGGGTTTGATTGCAGTGGTGTACCAAACTGACAGAGCTGAGGCTTGGTTACTCCTCTCTGCTTCAGAATTGCTGGGAGAGCTCAGCACACGCCCAATTCTACGTGCTGTAGTCTCTGTGTGCCCAGCCTGTGATGCACACAAGCTGATTGTTCTGGGGTGCTGAATCCTTAATTCTCAGTGGGATTCAAGAATGCTCAGGCTGCCACACAAACTGGTGAACGAGTCATTTCTAGCCACTTCAAGGTAGTACCTTGGAGTTCCTTACTTTTGCTTTTGTGGCTGAGATTTCTTGAAGAGAAACATTGGGAGCTTATGGAGTTGACAGAATAAGCTGGAAACATGGGATGTAATGTGAATCTCTGCAACTTTTTCTAGTCAAACTGCTGGAAAACTGATAGTAAGACAGAAGCTGATCTCAAATCCAAGGTGTGGGGACTGCTAGGGGTGGTTTGGTGTGGGTCACTGCGATGTCCTGTTCAATGGAAAATGTTTCCAGGCCTGCTGCAACATCTGTGCTTGATTCAGCCAAGCTATTCATTCCTCCAGTCTACTTGGGCTCTGCTCTGGCTCACTATTTCTAGTCCTGCTTGAAAAATCAATTATTGTAAAGCTATTCTGATGAAGAGCAATTTTTTTGAAGGATGTGATTTCATTTTCATACTGTCATGACTGAGTTTTAAGCCTGTTTTATGGGTAATTATCATTATCCTCTACCTTCTATGTACTAGAAGAGCCTAATATTCTGGTAGTTTTTATTTATGCACCACCTTTGGGCATTGTAATTGTCATTTTGGCACCCTGGTCACCATACAACAGTTGTTTTTTTTAAAAAAACAACCAACCAAATCCTAAAATCAAAAACCCCAAACTATTTCTCATCTAGCTCCTAGGCATTTTTTTATTCAAGAATATGTTCTTATTGCAGGACTAATTTAAACAGATTAAGATAAGAATTATACTTCGTTTAAGGAGTCATGGAGAAATTACCACATGCAGCCCAAGTTTTTCTAATATTAGAATCTCGTTGTGCCTGTGGTTATCATGTGCTCTGATACCCATAGGTTCTGCTAAGTTATAGAGTCTCTGTGCTCAAGTCACTGTATAGTTGAGGTTCCATATTAGCCTGGACCTAGTTTGGCTAGGACTTTTTATTTAGTTATTTATTTATTTATTGATTGATTGATTTAGTTACTTACTTATTCATTCCATTTCCTTATCCATAAATGGTCAAATTTTTATTATTCAAATTTCTTGATTGGAGAAATAAATTTGCTGTACATTATGTTTACTAAATGGTGTCAAACCACTGGTATTAGGAAGAGGTTCAGTGGAAGTCAAACTCACTGCTGCAGAACAACATTTGTTTAGGACATTTTTGTTCTAGCTGGAATAAATTGGCATCTTCATAAGGTCACAGTGCCCACTGAGATTGAGATCCCTTGCAGGGAGCGAACTGAGTATTTCTTGTTCTGCCTTCAGACCAAGCTGATGTTGCCAGAGCTATTCACATTCACCTACCATCTAACTGAATTTATCCAAGTTCAGATAAAAAGACTTGCAGTCATTTTTGCTGTGTTATGGCAGCACAATATTTGACAGTGCTGTCTAATGTGTACTGAATGTGACTATTTTATATTAAAGCAATTCTCAGCTTGGGAAAGATGACAGAATAACGCCTCTGTCCTGGCCTGGAATGTGTAGCCATTACTTCGGTGAATATTTGGACCAGGCAAATAATCACATTGGTCTCAGAAGCTCTTCAAGCTGATTAAGGTTGTACAGATCAGTTCTTAGACTCGTAAGTCTCCCAGTGTGCTGCTCACATCCTCTATACTTAAACCATCACCTTTGCACGTGGCCCACTGGGTCTATCAAAGTAGTGTGTTAAAGCAAATCGAGCTGAAGCCAAAGGGCTAGAAGAGAGGAAACTGAGAAGAAAAGCATTTGAAGACTTGGGAGGAGGTAAGCTCTACATCCTGAAGAGTTCACGCTAGCTTTAGGAGTCTCACTTCTTTCAAAGGGTTCAAGGTCTAAAGTCCTCTCTGCAGCACACTGACTAGCACGTTGCGCGTGTTCTGAGAAAGCAGTCTGTAGCTGTACAGTGCCTCTCCTGTCATCTCCAGATGGGTCTTCACACTCATCTTATTCACATATCCGTATCTGCTGTCTTTGGTTTTCACATGTGCACAACAGTTTTTCTGCCTACACAGTCCTTTTTTTATAAAAGCTTGTTCCTGAGCCATGTGTTTGGGTTCAGAGGCTCCTTAAAAATATCCTGGGTGAAATGCATGTTCCAGCACTTCGGGACAGTATAGGGAAAGGGGAAAGTGTGGCTAATACGTTGAAGAAGAAGGATTTGTGATAACTTGAGTTGTTAACTATAAATTCACATACACTATTTTTATTTCTTATACATATAATTTACACATAAAACAAACATTCTGTTTTCCACTTACACAGGAAAAAGGAAAGAAAAAAATCTATACATGAGATGGCAAAAGAAAGAGAGGAAGAACAAGATTAAAATAATAAATTGCAGACATGGATGGGCTTTGTAAAACATTTTATGTTTAGGTGGCTGCTGGAAGGCAGAAATCATTGCCTAGAACCAATAAATAGCAGGTAGTGAATATCACATCTGCTATACATTCTAATTAAAATTTCAAACAAGTAGCTGAGATTCATGTTCTCTGTAACCAACTGGCTGTGCTGTTTCAAGAGCTCTCTGATGTGACGAAAGATACAAGGATCTAAGAGAGCTCATCTGAGTTCTACCACCACCAACCTGTTCTATCAGTCAGTCATTGGTGTTATCAATTATTTGTGTGGCGTTACCACATTAAGACCCTGATTTTAATAGGAGCTCATTAGGGATTACTAATTACATGAGAGAACTCTTGTCCCAAAGAGTTTAGGTTTGAAAGCACAGACAGAAAAAAGATAAGAGAGGAAATGGGCTTAAGGAGTTAAAATGAGCTGAGGCAATGGTATTTTCCGTGCTAGTCAGAAAGATATGAAAGGAATCCAGAATTTTTAAACTCGTAGTCCTGTGCCTTGGGTAGAAGACAGCACAACACATGTTGGTGCACAATACTCGCTCATGATACTGTTACTCTTGTGAAAGTGTTTTCAGAAGCAGTGATAATCTGAAAGACAACAGGGGACACCCCAAGAATGCTCGCTGGCTGGCCCTGAGAAGCTTCAGAATTATATCCATCGTGCACATTCATAAACTGGTTTTCTCTGTGCTGATTTTATTCTTGCCTGTGAAGGTCTAGATTGAAGCAAGATTTACCTACCCTATGCAACAATGCAGGTGAGCAATAAGGCTCATCCTCCACGAAAAAGGCCAGCATTAAACAGCATATGTTGAAAATAAACATTTTAAAATCAACATGTTTAAGATAATTTCTGCAAGAGTAATAAAACTGATCTATAGGCTTTTGTAAACAGCTCATGTTGATATTAAATATCCCTTGAAAAAAACTCTAAATTGCTGGATGGCTGCCATTTATACACTTTTTATATGTTAAGAGAGGAAATGGAAAAAAGTCAGTGTCCACTTAGGCTAATTCAGTAATGGATAAATTAATGGAGCAATTAATTTGGACTTTATTATTGAAATATTAGAAAGTAAAAACATAAATATCATCAGGTAACTTAGTTTTGTGGAAAGTAGGCCTTGTCAAATAAACCTTTAATCTTTTCTGGCAAGATTACAAATCAGGTTAATGAAAACAACTTTGCTGATACATTGGGATTGTTGGGCTTCTCTAAGGAATTTAATTTAGTACCACGTGGCATCAAGGGAGGTGGCAGGAATATATACACATATATATATGTAATATATGTGTGGTATTAACAGGGCACAATTTAATTGTATTAACCCCCTCTCACTAGCAGAGCTGAAAATGCAAGAGTTAATGAAGTAGTTGTCATGAAATCTTAGACCATCAAACTACCCCAATACTCACAGCTTTCTGTGGTAGTAGATATAAGAGAGCAAGCCCTGTCAAAACTTTTAGGATTGGAAAGCACTTTGAATTATTATGACAAATGCCTTTTTACATCAATAAATCGGTGAATATAATAGATGTGTATGGTATGGATGGATGGATATATAGCTAAAAGAATGTTATGTGTAGATGGATGCATAATGCTGCACATACTGAGATAGAATCATGACTACAAAACTATCTCAGGAAAAACTGGGAAGTTTCGCATACAGGGATCTGAACTTCTGCCCTTTGTGTCAGCTTAGCAAAAACAAAATACAAAAAGGACATATCTCAATTAAAGGCCACAGCCACCTTAAAGGAAACGTGCTGATTTCAGTAAAAGCAGCTGAAATACCTTCCCATGTGGAGGAAGGTTTTGGCATGAATCCTGCGATCTGTGGGTAGAGGGTAATTGCCAGCAAACTTTGCACCTCCACAGAAGGATAAAATGAAATGTAGCTTAAGCATTTAAGAAATACATTACTCTTCTTATGTTCTACGCTCAAATAGGGTGCTGACAGGTATGGAGCATCACAGAGAAAAGTCTTAACAGCACAATCAGTGTGAAGTGGTTGTGCTTTTTATTTACATTTCTTTAATTCTGTTCTTTTTTTCTTGCTTGCAAAAGACTAAATTGATTACCATCCTGGGTTTTATGAGTTCTATCTGTAAAACCTGTAAAACCAAGATAGCAATTCATACCATGATTTTAAAATATTTTTTTTTCTGCAGGTGTGGAGCCATCAGTCTTTGGTAATGCTTTCAATTTTTACTTTAATGACACGTCTCATTTTTTCAGAGGTGAAGAAAAATCAGTCCTAATCTTAGCCAGGCATACTGGGCCTACATTTAGTTATTTATTTATTTGGTAAGGCTTGCGAATTCCCTCTCCAAACTTGCTAACTTATATATTCTCTGTCACATTCAGAGTTCAGCCAGGCTCTGGGTTACATAGGGGTATCATTGAGCTGGGAACTGCTAAAGCTCAGCAGGGAGCCCCTCTCTGTCGGCATAAGTGAAGGTCAGATTTCCGTGTTGTGTGAGCTCTGGGTCACAGTCACGTACCTCTTCCACTGAATTTCCTGTGTGGCAGAGCAGCAGTACTTGGGGGTCCTTCAGAAACACAGACAATAGAACATTCAAAGACACTTGCAGAAGTTAAAGTGTGTATTAGAATGTAAATAGCTAGAGAGAACAGTTTGTGTAAGATCAGGGTAAAAAATATATACGATGATTATAAAACTTGATGTAACGAAACATGACAGGGTGGGGCCCTAGGGCTGCAATAAACTAGATTCCACTCTTTAAACTACATTATGCAAGAGTGAGATATAGAAAATAAGAAAAGTAATGCAGTAATAAAAATGTTTTGGAAAGTAAGACAGGGTGAACCAACCCAGTCTTTTACCCCACATGGATCTCCTGCCAATACCTTTGAATATGAGTTTTATCTTGGTTGGCCTGGTTTATTTCAAGCTTATTTAAATGTTGAAAGGATTTGGGTTTTTTTGTTTTCTTTGAAGTGAGTGGAATATGTAAATAACCTCAACAAAGAAGAAATGATCATCAGCTAAAGCACATATGGAGAATTTGTAGTACAATGCAATCTGAGTGCTTCCCTTCCCCTCAAGCCACTTTACAATCTACCCACGGATAAGTGTGTAGCCTCATACAGTCATGCAGACATGTTCCTGCTTAGATGTTTCAAGAACAGGCGCAGCAGCAGCCTGATAGCAAGGAAAGAAATGCAGAGGTCTGCACTGACATGAGATAGGAACATGTGCCTTACTGAGCAGGGTTTACCACAGTCACTACCAAGGGTATAGCGCCTCCTCAGTGCTCCTTCTGTTTTGCTCTGTGAACTTATGCTTTTGTGATCACAGATGTGTTGCATTTATGAAAGATCTGCTCATAAGAATGGCTGTGTTTATTACACAGCCAAAATTTGTTGCCATGGAAAGGACTTAAAAGCTGGTCTGGCCTACAGCCCAGTAATGAGCTGCATCAATCAGTTTCAATGACACTGTAGAATCAAATACAAGGATCTCTGCATGCAGGGCCAGTATTAGTGTGTTTATATGCCCATGAAAGAGGTACAGGCCGTTCCATTTTACAGTCTGGGAAACTGAGTCAAAAGACATCAGCATCCTCGTTCTGTTACCATGGAAGTCAACAGCAAAACATCCCTTTCACAGTCACAGAAAATTAAATGTTGAATGAGAATTGATACATCACACTAGAAATGCCAAATCTGTTGGCTCCCAACATTTTACAATTCAGCCCACATTTGGTTTCATTCCCTGTTAAGCACCAATGGTCTATCATGATTCCTGTTGCACATCTGTGATGCTTCAGAAGAACGTGACTCTGTAGTGAAGTGATACAGATTTGCAGTACTCTTTGCTGGAGGAAAGGAATCAAAATGGTCTTTGTTAGTGAACAGCGTTTACACTGGAGGAAGAAATCACGTTATCTTAGTACATGCACGCATTATTCGATATGTTTTACTGGTGGTAGAATTATTAAACATCTAAAACTCTATATGGTATTTTGGGTATGTGCTCAGTTACTAATATTTAGCGCAAGAGTTCAGACAGCACTATGTAAAAAAAAAAAAAAATAGTGCCTTCTTTGGATTGGCATTACTGTTCTTTAATGTCTTGATATCACACATTATCCATAAATTATAGGTGAGATTAAGGGACTGAGAAGTTGTCCCTCTGCAGTACCTCTCTGCATCAACAAGTTGTCTTCTGAACATGAAAGGATGCTGCTGTGTCGGAGCAGATTAAACCCTTTGCTCTTTCTCTCTTTGTTCTGAGTAGAGCATTGGTACCACACATCCAGCTGTTTGAACAGAGAGGATTAACCATCTCCTGGGGCCAATTATACACCCCAGCTGTCATTGCAGAGCTGCCAAGGAGCCCAGCCAGAAACACGTGGCAGGGTCCTGCTGTAATGAATGTCTGTGTTTCGAGCGAGGGCTCCTGGCAGTTCCTGAGATGTGGATTTGGGTAGCTCACAGCATTGGCTGTTCTGCTCTCATGGTGATTTCTGGCTACTGAGGCTCATGCTCTGTCACTTCATACTGGCCTCCTGTGTAAGTGAGCCACAGATCTAGAAGGTCAGCTTGTCTTTACTAGGTTTGTGGGTCAGCCTCACTGTGCGTCAAAAGATGTGCACGTGAACTCTGATAACTGGGGTTCTGCCAAGATCCTGGGCATTTCTCAGGCGCTGAATCTGTAATCTCTGCTCCTAACTTTGAGATCTTAAAGACTTGTGCTGTAATAGACCTTGAACACCACTGGTCTGAGCCCCAGCTAATACACGATGATTGACCCCACCACACTTAACGTGTCAGCGGTAAAAACATGACAATGGTAAAGAAAGAGTGATTATAGTCACAGCTGTAATCTCTGTATGTGAGATCAAAATTCACCTGCTCTTCCTATCAGTAAAAGGCACTAGAATACAGTAATACAGAAAATCTGACAGGAGATTTACTGGACTAGCCACTGATAAAAGCTCAAGGAATAAATTTGGAGCTGTTTGGGGAGCCACCCCCACGTGACAAATACATGGATAGGAGGTGGACATTTCTAGAGATTTGCTTCCCAGAGGGAACCTCCCAAATCCATAAAGAGTGTTTGGTTAAAAAATCAGGGAAAGGAAATGAACAATGTTTTCCTTTCTGCCTGTCTCTCCAGCTGAGCACACCAGGACTGTGAGTCATAAGTTCTTACAAAAATCAAAGTATTTTTCTTTCTGTTGGCTGCAGATGGGCATTTTTAAATCAAACATTTATTCTTCTATTTTTTCTTTGAGTTTTAAGGGAGAACAAAAAGTGGGGAGAAGGACAAGAAAAATGATGCACTGAAAAATGTCTGTTTAAGGGTAGGAAGAAGTCCTTGAAAATTAAAAAAGCAGTCTTGAAAGTGGTTGATTTTTGCAAAATGACCTTGCTAACTTGGAAATGTTTCTCAGTGAAATTTCATATTGTATCAGGATATGGTGAAGCATGATTACAATACAAGTTCACAAATAACACCTTGACCCATACTATCACGTTTTGAAAAGGACGTTAAACTTTAAGCCTATTTGTACCTATGAGAGGAAATGCTGAAACATAACAGAAGACTACTCACAAAACTGCTTGAAGCGAGCTGCTTCCTTAGCCTCCGCAGGCTCCTCTGTTAGGAGGATGATTTGGGTCTGATTTAGTTCTTCTCATCTTAATTATGTCAATGATTGGAAAAATCAGTTTAAATAAGAAAAAAGGAGCCATCTGCATTTGAAGCACAGTGGAGTGTTTTTCCATTTGCAAAAGCCTTGCTGACCCAGATCTCCTTTTTTTTTCAGTGCTCTCACCATGCATACTGGTAACAGGATATTCGTGTTCAGTTTTGATATGTTTGGAAACTGGAAGACTCTGGTTCTGTTCCGTGATCTCAAAAATAATGGAGATGTCAGCTGGGCTTTTGCAGTCATTTCTCTTAACGCTATGAGAAAGGATATGAAATATGAAATGCCCCACTAAGAATATGGGGATTATATGTGTCAGGGCCCATAAAATATGATTATTATTTTTCTACTGAAGGAGAGAATTGCTAGTGAAAAGAAAGATTCTTTATACAGAAAGTACATAGGAACATTTTAAAGAGATTCTTTCTCAGTTTCCCCACACTTATAAATTACAAGTATGGATATCACAAAATGTTTAAATCAATCTGCTGACTAAAGTTTGTTGATATGTAGGGCGGGATTGACTGTTATTTCTTCAGAGGTGAAACCCGTTATATATCTAGTGATGAAAGCAGGGTTACATAAGAAAAAAAGGCAAAGAGGAAGGAAAAAAAAGAGATGAGGGTGAACCAAAACACATATTATTAATATTTTGAAACTGATGGGAATATTGCCTTTCCAATACTTGAATTATAAATACTTCATCTGATGCATTTAGCTCACTTTCCTGTTGTTAACTTGTGATTCAGTGGCAAAATATTCTCAGATTTCACATTATTCACAGATAACCTTAAAGCACATTATAAAAGTTGTGCTAGAAGGTCCTAAATTTCTGAATCTTTTGACCTACCAGCTGATTCAAAGGAATCAACCCACAGACGGACTGTAAGACAAAGTATCTTTATTCACCGGCAGAGAGCACAGGGTTCAGCATCCCATAAGATGCAGCTCCAACGTGGTACAATTTTGGTCAGTTTATATAGTGTACAATATATATTCTGTGGTTAGTGCCCAATAAGTAAGCAGATAGGTTACCAAACTTTTAGAGTCCTGTTTTGCCTGCTACAGCAAATTTTATGGTTCTTCAGACAATACTGCATATACGTGTCCAAAGCAGTTGTCCTCTTGCCCTTGCAAACAGGGTAGGGCCTTACTTGGATTCATGTTGGAACAAATTCCTCTTTCTGTCAAGTCATGCTAAGAGTGGCCTGGCAGGCCATTAGTTAAAACTCACTATTCCTTAATTCAGAGCATATGCATGTAGAATGAAGAAGAGGATTTTTTTCTTAATGTGCCAGGCATCTAAGCAATTAAATTCACTAAGGGTTATTTCACACCCACCAGTGGCTTGTGGAACGTGATTGAGAAACTACTTTCACAAAAAACACTTGCCCACCATTCTTTTAGACTGCCTGTGAACTATGAAAATTAGAAAACAACTGAACTTTCAATGGCCTATTTCCTCAACTATATTATGAACATATAATTGTGGTAACAGAAAAATACTCTCAGCTGTTACAAAAATGTTCTCTGTGGCTTGAAAATGGAATTTGATTTATGGAAAACAGGTTCATCCTTCATCCAAGCTTTAGTCCGGAAGAAGTAACGAATCATGCTGGTGACATAGATGGAACTGGACAAATTCAGAATGTGAATGGATGGTGTTTTGTAACTTGGTATGGTTTAATTCCAGTATCATATGAGTAGGCACATGGATCAGAATAGAATTATCACATCCCACATTTGTGAGTCTGACTCCACACATCTAAAAACTTAGAATAAAATAACACCAATTGGAATTTTTATGTGGAGTTCCCAAAAAGTTGCCTGGAATATGTTTGTCGTGTTATTGTTTCACTTTCATCCTCTTAAGGTTTTTTGCTGCACGTTGGATGAGTACCAGGTATGTAAATTTTATCTAAAAACGTCACATTTAAAAAAAAAATGGACTAAATGTCCAACATGACCAGATTTTTTTCTGCACAGTTTCTAAATGAAAAAATGTCATGGTAGAATCTTTCTTACAGCTGTTGTGCATCTTCTAGATTACAGTGGAAACCAGAAGCTCTCATTGATGCCTCTGGGAATAGAATGTTTCCATGCCTCAGGATCACTGACCGTGCTGACAATCTCAGAATCTGAGCTGACAAAGTACTGTAAAGACTGACTCTACTTGTACTGTCGTCTTAAACACCAACCGATTCTACTTGCATTGTCTTAAACATCGTCTGACTCCACATACATCGCTGCCTTTAACAATTACTTTTTGAGTGCTGTGTCTCCTGCTGACTGTGCTGCTGCAGAGGAGGGGGAGGAGCTGCACAGCAGGTGCTGCCCCTACACCTGATTGTGCAGGTGGAGCCAGAGGGTTCCTGAGGAGGTTATTCTGGCAAGGGTCTGTTGAACTGCCAGTGACCCTGGGGTCCCCAGCCCCAGTTCCAGAACCTTCCCAAACGAGCTTCTGCTCATGCACCAGTTTGAGATCTTTCGCAGCAAGACCACCCCTCGTGCTAATGAAAGGGGCATGGACTTGTTCTATAAATAGAAGCCCACCAAGAAGTCAGGCATGGTGCTCCCACCACCCCGTGGAATTCTCCTGAAGATGTGCTGCAGAAGAACTACAGGACCACATGCTCCTGAAGAGGTCCTTGGAGTGGTGACTACTTTTCTTCCAGCCACCCCCCACCCCCGGTCTGTCTCTCCCCTTACTCTATCCTTTTTCCATGGCGTTATGGGGTATCACATCAAATCTGAGTGATGTTCTTTTGTCTGGCTGCCTTGAGAATATCAGATTGGGATCTGAACAGATTGAGATCTGGTTTTGCAAATTTGAGAACCTGCAACTTGGAGTGCACCTGAGTATCCGATTTGTTATTTTGACTGTGCCCAAAGTAAACACTGTTTTCAATTTACCCTGGGAGTTTTGTCTGTCTCCAATTTGCCAGGCAGACAACAAAAGACACTCCCTCTCTGACTATGCAGGTTGGGGGGACCCAGTGTCAGGAGTGGGACTTGACAAGTACCCGGATATATCCGTTAAGTCCCAAAGATGGCAACAGAATATAAATGTATGCACTGAGTTTTGTGTGGATTTAAGTGCTCTGCTGAGCTGTACATTTGCTGTACAAATGGAATTCCAATCACTCTTGTGTTTGTGTTGTACTCTGTAGGATTCCAGACAAGGGACTATTGATTATGTTTTAAAATCACCATGATATTATGAAGAAAAAAATAATAAGCTGGAGTAATAATCAATTAAAAATCTAACTTTTCTTTGAGGTAGCTCAATTTAAATCCAGTGGAGCTACATAAAACTCAGTTTGGCCTATTATTTCCTATTAGCTTTTCTGGCAGAAAACACTTAAATCTGAAAAGAACACAATCACTATATGCCAGTTCTGTGTTCTAGAGACAACTGGGCCAATCACTCTGATTTGAGTCTGTAACTAAGCACAATAAAAGCAAAAGAACTACACTGAAGACCTAGCAGTTAATTTACCATGTAAAGTAAAACCCAGCAAAGCTCCTGTCTTCCTCAAGTTTGCTACCAAACAAAAATAACACACATTGTATCATAGTTTACTGAACTGAAAGTTCAAGAATTCTATCAGGTTGACAAAGGCTTGCAGAGGACACGTGTGTTAAACATTTCAAGCTAGATGCCAGCAGAAATTCTTTCTGTATACACACAATTTTTTTATGCGTGTGTTTGTTTACAGTGCATGTATAACATATACCTATATATATACAAATGTTTATATATATATATTTGAATTCTTTGTCTTTGAGTATTTTCTGCCTTGCTGACTTACTCCAACAAGTTCACCAGCTCTGAAAACAGAATCAAAGTGGGAAGAAGTCAATTTATTTATCTCAACGCACTCTGATTTCTGTGCAGTTTCTTGTGCCGGTGGATGTAGTCATCAGAACAAAAGTCTACCTGACAAAAGTCTACCTGAATTCATGACACGCATTGCTGCTGACTGCAGCGAAAAATAGCCCGTGAGTAGCTGCCAGCAAGACTAAACACAGAATGATACCTATGGATGACTGTGAGAGCTGTTAAAGGATTTTCATATCAAATGACTTAATTTAATTAAAACAAGGGGGGAGAGAAAAAGGTCTAACTAATAAAGTAGTTGCATTGTCTGTGCTTCCAGTGAGCCCAGCTGCTCACATAGACAAGCATATATTCCAAACCAATTTTTCATTAACAAAATTTTTCATTCCAGCTCCACTGATGTGGAGGTTTCCACTTTCAAGCCCCTTGCTGTGTTGCAGAAATTATTATTAGTTATTATTCATCTGTCCTCAATTCAGTGATCCAATCTGACTGTTGCTTCTCTGGGAGGCAGAGATTGTAGCCAAGATTACTGAGGGAAAAATATAGAGCAGGTAAACATAACCATTGAGTGAAGTGCTTTTCCTGTGGTCTGCCAGCCTCCCCCTGACATCATGCAGATCAGGAATAATTTCCAATCAACAAAAAAAAAGGTGATTGTAGATGAAGCTGAGACAGACAGAATGCAAAGCCACACTGCCCTTATCCTCACCTGAGCTGATCCTGAATGTTCCTCAAAGATACAGGTGACTTCAAAGTGCCACCTCATCATAATTCCTACTGACACCCTTCATATTTGTTATTTTGACGCAAACAGCCAAGAAGGTGCAAACAGGAGTATTAAACTCTCAACAAGGTAGAGAGGACCAGTCCTAGCAGCCACCACTTCCTGGCATGGAAAAGCAAGCTACTGTTCACTACACTGGGAAAGAAAGAAAAATGAGAAAGACATGGCTAGGTCTTGCATCTTCATAGATATTGCTTCCAGCTGAGTGTGGTTCACTGAGTAAGAAAGCTCCTTCCTTATGCAGGTAAGTTCTGTACAGCTTTGTAGGGCTTGAACAAGCCTAGGACCCTGTGTCTGCTGCTTCTGCTGTAAGGCTTGCCCCTTGTGGAAATAAAGAGGACTGGGCTGGGTGCAAATAGTGATAGAATGTAGGGGATTTTCTTGCAG
>VWPV01031043.1:10094-27401 GCA_013389885.1 Geococcyx californianus | reverse complement strand
CTCACCTAGGCTCCCTTTCCCATAACAAGAATCAGCAGCTTATTGCACAAGCACCAAACACACCGTATAAGCAGATTTTTAACAAAACGCATCAGGATTAGCACAGGTCTCCAAGTCACAGCAACTCCTATGAGTGCAAACCCCCTAATTCTTGGTTAACACAACAGCGAGATAAGCGCATAACACCCTAGCTCCACAGAAACAGGCTGGCCCACTTCCGTTCAAGTTATTACTACACCATGACCAGAGTGCTATTAAGGTGAGATACTGACTCTTTAGTGAAGACAGGTCAGGAAGATGAGGAGGAGGATTTACCCTTTACATATCCTTTAAGAAAAGGCTGAGAGCTGGGACTGCTGAGCCTAGAGAGGAAAAGGGATAATGCCATCTTTGCAATGAATACAAACATCTGAAGGTATGTGAAGAAGACCAACCCCAGAGAGGAATGGCTTGCAATTGTAAGGCTTAGATTGGACATTAAGAAGAAATTCTTCACGATGCGGGCGGTGAGACCCTGGCACAGGTTGCCCAGGGAAGCTGTGGCTGCCCCCTCCCTGGAAGTGTTCAAGGCCAGGATGGATGGGGCCCTGATCAGCCTGGTCTGGTGGGAGGTGTCCCTGCCCGTGGCAGGATTGGAACTCGGTGATCTTTAAGATCCTTTCCAACCCAAACCATTCTAAGATTCATTCCAGAGCTGGAAGCACAGAAACATGTAACAAGTGAAACACCGAGCAGACCAGCAACCCTACAAGCAGCAAAACCGCACGAAACCGGGGGCTGCCACACAAAAACGAGTTCCCGGTTCCCTTCTGGCGCTCCTGCTGCCGCAGCCCAGCTCCCTTCGGGCACAAGGGGTTCTCGCAGGGCCCCACCTGCTCCAGCAGCGCCTGCCGCTCCCACTGCCGCTGCTCCTTGCGCGCCGCCAGGCTCCGCTCACTCTCAAACCCGGACGCCATCGCCGAGCCCCACCGGAAACCGGCCGTGCCGTAAGGCGAGGCCACGACACTGTCGCAAACGGCGTCCCGAGCAACAGCGAGCGGGGCAGGGCGGGGCCGAGAGAGAAGAGGGGGCGGGGCTGAGCTGGAGAGGCGGGACCGGACGAGGCAGTGGGAGGTGGACAGGGGAGTGGAGGGGCGGGGGGAAGGGGAAGGGGCACTGGCACTCCCCCATATGACAGACCTTCCCCAGCCTCCCTCACAGCCTTAAGATGCACCCTCTGAGTTATCTAAAAGCAGGCTAAAAAAAAGGGTTGTTTTCCTAGACTAAGTTATCAGGTTTTGACCTTCTAGGCTAAAAGACTAAAAAGAATGTACTTTGTGCCTTCCTTAACAAAGAACATATTCTGTACCTTGTAGGAGGAGCTGCTGAACTCACCTGTCCTGTTCAGCCTGGAGGAGACTGGGGGAGACCTTGTATTTGGTTACTGCTTCCTCACAAGGGAAGGAGGAGGAGCAGGCGCTGATCTCTTCTCTCTGGTGACCAATGACAGGACCTGAGGGAATAGCAGGAAGATGTGCCAGGGGAGGTTTCGGTTGGATATTAGGAAACGGTTCTTCACTCAGAGGGTGGTGGAGCACTGGAACGGCTCCCCAGGGAAGCAGTCATTGCTAAGCCCAACAATATTCAAGAAGCTTTTGGGCAACGCACTCAAACACACGGTGTGACTGTTGAGTTTGTCCTATACAGGGATAGGAGTTGGACTTGATGATTTTTTTGGGTCCCTTCCAACTCAGGACACTCTGTGATTCTATGGTTTGGGCTTTGTGTAACACCCTGGCATCTCTACACGTCTGCTCAGGGAAGCAGATATTTAGTCTTGAGAAAGTGATAAACCCAGTATTTAATGAGCCCAAGGCTGAGAACCTGTGTCTCCTCAAGGAAAGGAATCACAGGATCATAGAACCACAGAACCCTCTGTGTTGGAAGTGACCTTTAAATGTCATCTGGTCCAAACCCCTGCAGAAGCAGGGACACCTGTAACTAGGTCAGGTTGCTCAAGGCCCCAGCCAAATTGACCATGAACAATTCCAGTGATGGGAGCTCCACTGCCTCCTTGGGCAACTTGTTCCAGTGTTTCACTGCCCTCACTGTAAAGAATTTTTTCCTTATATCCAGTTTAAATCTACCCTCCCTTAGGTATGGAATATTTCATACCATAACTCTATGCTAAGAATAAAAGTGGGAACTGGGTGGCAGGCAATCCGGGCTCCACATTTGGTGCTCTGTGCTCTGCTATCTCTAAAATCACTGCTCAGGACAGGTTAATGAAGAGACAGTATACAGATGTTGTCATTATTATTATCTCCTCTTATTTTTTTATTAAAACTGTTTTTATCTCATCCCATGAGTTTTCCTTCCCTTCTCCAATTCTCCTCCCCATTCCACCGGTGGGAAGGGGTGGAGAGCAGCCACATACTGTTGAGGTGCTCTCTAAGGGCTAAACTACAACACCAACGTTAATGAGATGTGGACAAGGGAAGCACAGCCTGACGCTCACATGCCCTCGTGCCACACAGCACCCAGTGCTCTGCATTGCCACAGCCCACCTGCAGAATGGTCTCCCAGCCACTTACTGGTCCATATGCAGCCATTTTGGTGTGTCGGTGCTAACCCCTGGCTTCTGTAAGGGCAGGGTGCCAGCTGCTTGGGAGTGCCTGGGTGGGAAGAAGGAAATGAAAAAACATGCATATTCCAGCACTTAGAAGTAACAGTTGGCCAACAGTGTTTGACAGGGCTGCTCTGCCTCAGGTGAAGCAAATGTTTATCTGAGACATAATTTCTTTGGCATGAGATCAGAGCATTATTAATGTGTTTGACACCAAATGTGTTCACAGTTGCCAAGTAATAACATAATTCAGGTAAAGGTCTGAGCAAAATGCTTGAGTAATTTGTTATCTATTTAGTTGGGACAAAATGTTTTCAAAGTGATAACAGGAACTGAGTCATCATCTCCAGGGTGATATTAAATGTGTAAATTGCATTTGCATCTTTGTTCAATTTATGCTATGACAGTTAACAACATCTCAACAAAAACCTGCTGTAGATCACCACCAGTTGTAGAATGATAACTGATAGAGCTGTATAGGCATTTATTTGGAAAAGTAGCACGTGAACCCCCTTTGGAGAGCCATTTACAAGGCAAACAGATGGATACAAAGGCCATTCCAGCAAGACTGACTGATGCTGTGCCCAGTCCTTACCTATATGCAGAAAGTACACTAATTGAGAGGGGAGAAGCGAGGCAAGTGTACGTTTGGCCCCGTAAGGAAAGCCTCTTCTCTGATCGTGATGTGCTCTTCTTACCACTAAACCAGTTTCTGTCCATCTTAGCGTTACCACGTGCTCCAGATGGCCAGCAGAGCATCTCGGGTGGGTGCTCCCTAACCCACTCAGCACACAGCCAGGCAGATTGGCTTTAATAGATTTATATTAAATCTAACCAGCAAACTGATAGTCCATGAGGTGGCCTGACTAGCTGTGACTGAATCAGTTTAGGGAGGAAGAGCTGCATGTGAACAGAAAGCCTGGCGCCTGTGGCAGAGCACGGATAGAAACAACCGCAGACAATTTCTTCCTCCAATACAGCAGTGAGAACAGGGGATGTGTTTCCTACGGCAGGAAGCTACAGGAAAGACAAAAACTCAAAGCAAGGTGTGAGCTTTTGCAGTGTTCCTGTTATACTTTATGTCTGTAATCCCTCATTAATAAGGCAGTACTGTAAATTTTCATTTAGGAAATACACTGTAAAATCTCAAAAACTGAAGAACAATAAAAACCAGAAAGCCACTTTACAAATACGATCGTTCTGCCATTGGGGGTTTTTGAAAGCTGACTTTCATTTTGAAGTCATAATAATGGCATAATTTAATCTCACATCCTCTGCTCATCCAAGGAAAGAATTTTCTCCGAGGAAGCAGGCAAAGCTAAACGTTTATTCTTATTTCTTTCAAAGATAGTACGTCTGGGAGCTCCTCGCACTCAGAAATCTCCAGCGAGCCTAGAGAACAAGTCCTTGGTAGACAGCTTTTAATTTTCAGCTGGGCACTTCTGTTCAGTTGTCTCATTTTCCGTGCCAAAATTAAACACACTAATAAAAAGAAGAACACTTCTGAGATACTGATCTCCACTAAACTCCTACAGGGAGGCACTTGACCTTGCAGAGTGAGTTATTATTTCCCATTTAATGGCACATTTTAAACTTTCTCTGAAAGGAGCTGGTGATTCTCCAGCTGACCTGTGCTATAAACCTCCACACGGCTAACCTTCCCTGCGTGCTTTCAGCACTCTATTTGATGTTATATTTTTATATGAAAAAGGTTGGGAAAAAATCCTCTCCACTCAGTGTGATCCTGTGCAGTTTTCTTTAAGCAAAAGGAAATGTTTCACTAGGGAAAAAGGTGTTTTGAGAATATGAAACCATTTTTCTGCAGTACTGCTGGAGAGTTTCTTTCCTCAATTTTAACAATACATCCTGAAGTTTTCATACTAATGAAGCATAATATCCACTAAGATGTTGGGAAGATGACAGAGAGGAGGTACACCCAAGTCAAAATATACTTCGTTTCGGTTAACTGTCATTCTGTTAATTTTTAAAATCACCTGGTTTTCAGTTGCCATTGGTGCTGCTGAGCAGTCCTTTACATTGGACTCTGAGGGACTGGGAATTTTGAATGACATGTCTAAGAAATAAAAATGTCAGTCCTTGGAGATATTGTGGGGCAAAGGCGTGGGAGGGTGGAGCGTGGAACCCAAAGAACGAAAAAATTAGAGGGAAAAGCATATTTCTTTGATAGAAATTCCACTACGTTTCCTCAGGAGAAAATTAAATCAACTGTGTCGAAATTCAGTGCCATAGAATGATCACAGTATCACAGTATTGTAAGGTTGGAAGAGACCTTTGAGATCATCGAGTCCAACCTATGGCCCAACACCTACACCTACTACCTACACCTACTCCTACTTGTCAGTTACACCATGGCACTAAGTGCCTCATCCAAATTCTCTTTGAACACCTCCAGGGATGGTGACTCCACCACCTCCCTAGGCAGAACATTCCAAAGAACATCTGACCCAAAAATCAACGCAGAGGCAGCACCTGGTTTATTAGTTGCTTGTGCCTGAATTGTGCAGAGAGCACCTGAATCGAAAAAACACACAACTTTCTACTGTCCATCAAAAAGAGCCCTGGCAGCAACAAAAGAGCCCCTGTGACACTGAGGATTCTGGCAGGCTGCATTGGAAAGAAGAGCTCAGCTTGCAAGGAAAACGAACAAGGAGACTTTGGTGAAGAATGCTTCACCCATTGTTCCATAATCAATAGCAAACCATGTGTTACCTGCCCCTAAGCAATAGTTATTTTGTTAATTTGCTCATCTATTTCGAAACAAGTGATCTCTCCGGCTGTGCTCTGGCAGACCAAGGGGATGGGATATAAAATGTGTAAAGGGGATAGATTTTCCCGCTCCCCATCCCAGCTTCATGACTGTAATAATGAGAATCATTCATCTGGGAAATTCTCTAGTGACAACTACTAATAAAAACTGGTTTGTGAGGAATCTGGTACATGTGTGAAATGATAACTTGTTCAGTTCATTTCTAGTGGGGCTTTGACATGCTTTTTTACCCTTTGAGAAGTTGAAACCAAAGACTTTTATCAGATGAGAAGCACACAGTAGTGACACCACTCACCCTGTCCTTGCTTTCCTGACTCTGGTCAGAATTGATTTGAAAGAAATGAGTAATTTTTTTTCCCATGCCTGCTCAGCTTGGAAAAGTCCAGAAGTGCACAAGTCAGGGAGTTTCAAATCAGCTCCTTCCAAAACAAGACCTAAATAATGACTCAGGTCACCTGTTCGGGGCAGAGATTATTAATAAAACCCCAGAACTTTAGTTTATCAGTCCTTGTGCATCAAACCAATGCAATAAAAACTCGACCAATCTTAGGCAAAGCCTCGGTGCAGTTCAATGGTTTGGGGTTGTTTTTTAAAGTGAGATTAAAGCATATCTTTGCTTTTTAGAGCTTAGCCAGTTCCGTAAGCCAGGCTGCATGGCAGTCCCACGGGCAGTTGTTAGTTACAAGAGCAGCAGTGCCTTCAGCTGATATCGCAGACGCTGTACAGAGAAACCACAGCCCCTTGGCTGCTCTGGGGACCTTCGGGCTGTCTCTTCCCTTTTCTCTGGCAGTGCTGTTTCTCAATCCAATGCACACATACGCACAGGCTGGAAGCTGCCACGGCACTGCCAACTGGGCGGCGTGTGTGGAATATTGTAGGAGAGTCTCCTGCTTTCACAGTATCACAGTATCACACAGTACTGTAAGGTTGGAAAAGACCTTTGAGATCATCGAGTCCAACCTATGGCCCAACACCTACACCTACTACCTACACCTACTCCTTTCATTGCAATAGAGAATAAAAAACCACAAAGGGATTGGAGTGCGTCTTTCTCTAATGAAATGGTGAACACCCACAGGAAAAAAAATGTTGAGACCTGTGAAGTCTTGCACCAAGACACTACAGCACTGTAGTGATGATGTGAACAGAATTTTACTGCCACAGAGAGTGCCTGTAATTATCTTTTTTGGCAACAATTTGAACAATTTACTTCTCTCCAATTTTCACCCCACAATTGCTGAAATTGCTTTTCATTTTTCTTTATTTTATAGTACTGTGTTAAGAGGAAAGGATAATTTGATTTCCAATTCTTGTCTCAGCCCTGACCCAGAAATAGCTGTAAATACTGCCTGAGTACTGTGCCTGACATCTCAAGCCACCATCTTTGTCACCGCTTTTGACAGCAAACCCTCTCAGGAGTGTGACACTACCAGCTTGTCTTGCTGCTCACCTCATTTTCAAGCACAAATGCCCCTCAGGTCCCTGCCACTGCAAACACACGGGCATCACCAAGCGCATCTCCAAGCATATGTCAGTGTCGAATACTACGGAGTCAGGAAAGAGACCATATAGTGGGAGGACCTTGGAATTCTTTTAGTGTACACATCGGCCTCTTCTGTCCTAGGAGTTTCAGAGTCAGAAAACCCAAACATAGTATTTTTCCTAGTCAAGAGCCGCTCAAGAGTTCTCCGTCACGTGGTTTCAAGCTCTCATCCTGTCGGAAGCTTCCTAGGAAAGTGCTGCCATGGGCAGGGTGTCCTGCCTGGATGGTGGATTCAGAAAGGAATGATTCGCACAGGAATAATGGATGATAATGCCTTTAGGCCTTGTAAAGCCAAGCATACGTTAGTGCAGAGAAAAGCAAGGAGTGATTTCTGCCCCTGTATTTACGCCCCTAGGAGCCTACCTGGCGTGCTGCTCTGGCCAAGTGGATTGACTCAATTGAGAGAATGATTTGGGAAGAGGTGAGCCAAGAGCTCTGATCATCCTAACAACACTTCTACTAGAGATCCTGATGTGGCAAACGCAACTGTGGCCTGCAAGCTGGCTTCCTGGCTGTCGGGTTGTGTAGCATAAAATAAAGGAGAACAAGAACAGTGCCATAGATTGCCAGACTTCGGGGTTTTTCATCTGTGAGATATTCACAGAAAGTGCTGGAACTAATCACAGTAATTCCTCTAACTGAAAGCATACAAATAAGCTAAATCTTCATAATCAGCATTGCTTCATTAAAAGGAATCAGTGTGAATGTTTCATTGTAAATCACCGTCTAATTTACATCCTTGCCACATACAGCCTGAGATCCATAAAACTCCACAATAAATAAAGGTGCTTTTTTTTAGTATCTTCTTAATAGCACTGCCTTAGAAAGAAGGGTTAGAGACTTTTTTAGTAAAAATAAGAAACAAAACTCAATCTCATGTTCAAAAATGTGCCTCTCCTACACCAACACAAGAACCATTCATGTGAGGAAAGGTTCAGCTTTAAATGAACAGCGTGATAAATCACTGGTTTCACTGAACATGTTTGCAGTGCTGAATAAAGTGATATGGGCTGGAGATATCTTTGTATGCAATTCAGTCTCTTTTCATTTAATTGTAATTAATTACAGACAATGTGATGCTCTGACTCCCTCAGAAACTTGGTTTCTTTCTCTGAGGCTTACCTTAATCTAGATGAGAAGGACAGCACGCTGCTTTGCGCAGACGCAAAGTACGGTCTACATAACCAAGAAACTGAGCCAAGCCCAGGGGCAGGATTGCAACATCCCTCTCCCATCTTAGATACCACCAGAAGTGCCGGCTGCATTTAGCCAGAAGCAGTAACCATTTGTTTTCCAACAGGGACCTCATATGATGACCAGGCTTCCTCTGGCCTCCACCTTGGAGGCCCGAAATAGGCATTGCCTTGAGGCCCATGCGCAGCGCTAGAAGTTGCAGGTGTCAGCCCTGTCTTGCCAGCGATATAGTAAGTCTTAAATCAAACCACCTACCAGAGCCTTTTAATGCACCACCTAAGGCTCGCTCTGCAAATCCCTGTTCACAAAGCCCAGAGTAGAGAGCATTGATACTGGCAGTGAGTCTAATAAATTTCTCTTTAATTAAAAAAGATATTAGACTGGTTGGAGAACTCAACAAATGTTTCTTATACTCTGAATATGGATGCTAGCTTCCAGTTGCTCTGCAGTAATTCAACTTGAAGGCAATTTGAGAGGAAGATGGGGAACCAAACAGTTGGGGCAGATGAAATGTATCCTCTCATTCTGGTGGCCTGGTGAGAACGATGAACTCTAAATGTAACATCTTCTAAGCCTTCTTCTTAGAATATGGAATGCAGAGTGAGGAAAGTGAGAGGTGAAGTGAGCATATCGGGAGAAATCATTAGAGTAGCCATTAAAAAATGAGATAGGAAACATTCCTCAAAGAAACTATGCTGCCTTAAAGGGCATAATCCTTCAAGAAAAGACAGTAACTATTAATCTTCTTTTGTATTTCTAGATAAATCTTTACCATTTTCCCTTTGCAAATGGAAACTCTTTCTGTGATATTTACAGGTACAATGTATCTTAACTGGAATTCTGAGACTAAAATTCATCCAGATTCTGGTAAATTTGAATATATTGTAATGTATGGAAAATGTTATCACGTCAAATCTCTCATAATCTAAAGTGTTTGGGATAGCTCCCCATCCACCTAGTATTTCCCATGCTACGTCCAGGGAACACTGTATAATTCAGAACATTTGCTGTATGCGGTGACAGCTGCATGACATTAATTTCTGGTGGTTCCCCAAACGTGCTCGGTGCCATTCACTTTACGTGGAGCATGCCTGAGCTCTGCTCAGGGGTGACTTACCCACACAGCTGACTCCTTATGTTGTTCTTCAGAAGTTCTCTTCGTTCTGTATGCGCACCAGCATCTTACTGTCAGTCAGACTGATTGCTGCTTCTCTAGCCTATATTGAATACCTCAGATAGACATCTGCTTTAGTTGTTCCCACTGGGATCATGCCATTTAACTGATCACTATTAGTTTCCACTCTCTGCTGTCACGCTCTATTGATATTAAGTTCCAGTTTTTCCCCAGTGCCATTATAAGAACAGGACACTGCCATTACCCAAGGCATGAAGAAAGACAAAGGAACAAATATTAAAAGCCAGGGAAACAAAAGGGATAAGAGTTCGGTGAACATGTGACCACTCATACTGAGTGAAGCAATTGAGTTGAGAAGTTAGAACTCATTCTACAACCATCTCTTTGCCTGTCCCCTCCAACTCTTGGTTTCCGAGCTATAGGGTTACACTCGGGGTTTTTATGTCGGACCTCGAATAGCAACATAACAGAATGTGCTTCCTCTGAACTTCCTACTTCAGGAACTGCTAATACAAAGGCCTCCATAGAAGAAATTTCATGCTGATAATCAGCACTAACAAACAAAGCCCTCTTTGATCTGCTTCAGGGTTAGTGAAGAAATACCCCCAGAAGCTGTGGTATCACAATCTTTGAAAAAAAAAAATGTAACTTATTTGCACAAAGCTATATCTTGCTCAAACTTTGAAATTAAGGTTGGTTTGAGCAATAGGCTGATTCCATGGCTCCAGAAGTCCCTTACAATCTGATTTCTTTCTATGATCCCATGCTTGACTGTCAGATACCCTCCCCTCCATCACCCATTTCCATTGTTTTGCTGTTTCTACCTTCCCAGCTACATGAGTTTTGTTCCTGCCTGTGATTCAGGGTTTTCACACCCATCTACTTCCATTTCCAACCTCCCCTTGTGTTACCAGTCTCTTCTTGCTCAGCATGGTGTAACAACATTCAGCATTGTGCTTCGTACCCTGACCGACAGCTTCCTTCTTCCCAATCTCTGACTTACAGCTTTTCAAGTACAAAGACAAAAACGCCCATTACTCTTAGACATTTTAGATCTCTCCACCTCAGCAGCTCCATTGCTGCTCCATTTGAGGGAGCCTCTGCGGCTACCTTGTTAAACACACTTGCCTACTCTTAACCGCTTCCTTGTCATCATTCCTCCTGCCGAGGAATTTCGCTCTTTCATATTCTCTCAGCCCAGGAATCTCACTACTAACAGCACGGGAAAGAATTTCTCCACTGGTTCCTCTTCCAAAATACTTTTTCTGTAGGGCTACCAAACAATGGCCTCTTTTCCCACCTTTCTTTGCTTTACCTAGAGTCCCTCATAGACAGCTTACCAAGCAGCACCCAACCTTTACAAACACCGTAAACTGGGCACGCCTTCCAACACACCCGGGGATCTAAGGGGAAGGTCAGTTATGAGGGATACTGCTACATCACCTATTGTAGTCAAGCTGCTGAAAAGAAATGCCCTCTTTTTGACCAGAAGAACCACGATTTCTCCACACCCAGCTGTTCAGGCATGTGGGGATGGTGCTGGTGGTGGATGCACTCTTAGTCGATGTTCTGGACAGCATCAGGACATGTCATTGGCAGAAAGACATAGCCCTTTCGGTGTTCCATAGCAGAGATCTCTGACTCCCACTGAAGCTGTACTGAAGTGCTCTGAAGTCCAACTCAAGGCTGGACTCAATGATCTCAAAGGTCTTTTCCAGCCTTGTGATACTGTGATATTGAGAGATCCCAAAACATAATATAAATAGACCAAAGCAGTAGCAGAAGAGGAGAATCCTTAGCAGTCCTATCAGTTTCAGTAGGGCAGGGATGTGGGAGTGTTCGGAGGGGTAGGCTGCACATTTGCATTTCCAAAATTCCTGCTAACCCATACAATTTAGCCCTAACTCCCCCCAGCTGGGGCTTTGCAGGCAGAACATGTTGGCCACAGGATTGTGCAGAAAAGTTTTCTGGCAGAAACCAACATGGTCACTGCAGTTTAAGCTGGCCAGGGACGAAAAGCAAAGTACAGTATTGCCTCCAACAAACTACTTACTCATTTTCCAGCCCGTAAGACAGTGACATTTAGAGATCATGTCTTCGAGGCAACCTTGTGATTGTTTCATTAAAATAGCCCTTTAAGTACAAAGAAAGGCTGATGAAAAGGGCAGAAGAGTAATACGGCATAAATCTATTTTCTTTTATCTCCTTAAACTTCAGGTTGTAGCAACAAAATCCGCTTCTGTGTGTCAGAAACTAAGTCATACTTGCTGAATCTTTGCCCATTCCTTATTCTCCCAGCCTCTACTCAAAGACATCTTAAAAAAAAATAAAACATTTCCCCAGTGGGGATTAGTATAAGAAAGTGAGGAGCAGCAGCCTGAATAATTTTATAGAAGGAACTAAAACTGCGTGCCTAAGTAATAATCTAAGCACGTAGTTAAGCTTTCTAATTTCTTTTTTGAATCCTCCTGAAACTGCAGTGAGACCGAAGCAAGCAGCTGCAATGCCAAGTGCTAAATCTGGTTCAGTTGACAGCATCCAGATGTGGTGGTAAATTTCGGAGTAGCACCTTGTAAACACATCTGCTAAGAGTTGCCAGGGATGTTTTCTCTAAGTAAAAGATAAATGTAAACACTCACTGGAAGTTTGTGTTCACTTTCCTCTGAAAAACCTCAGTCTGAATTAGACGAGGTAAACCCTGAGTTCTTGGCTGTCTCATTCATTCTGGTAACAGCGGGGAGGGTGTGGGGAGCACAGAATCATAGAATGGTTTGGGTTGGAAGGGACATTAAGGATCATGCAGTTCCAACCCCTCCACCATGACATCACGTGCATTCTCACCTCTTTTTATGAGCTGGTTGTATGTTCAACCACACTCCTGGTGCCCTCACTCTTGATGCAGAGCAGCACCACTGTGTGTGTTTAAAGGAGGCAGTAACCAATGGCCATCAGCTGGCACACAAACCAGACCCGGAAAAACAGGATGAAACTGAAGGATTGTGATTTTGTTCCAGCTTTCCTGCAGTGGGACAGGAATAGTAGAGTTGCCTCAGGAGCAAAAGAAGGAATCAAGTCATAACAGGAGAAATGGTAATCACAGGAGGGTTGGTGTTGGAAGGGATCTTCAAAGATCATCTAGTCCTTGCTATCCTGGGCAGGAACGTCATTCACCAGATCAGGTTGCTCAAAGCCCCATCCAACCTCACTGTAAACACAATTCAGTGTCAGATCAGGAACAAGGAATGAGAGGGATGTGATTTTCCAGGACAACAGGCTGGTTCTGACTGCACAGTAATGCACAATTTTCTGTAGAGTAGAAAACCATGTGAACTTTTCCTGCCAGAGAACATTTCAGAGGACTTTGCCCTAAATTGTGACAGCATGCTATAGGAGTAAAAGGCTCTGTTGCCAAGAATAAGGGTTGTATTCTTCCTTCTGCTTCCCACATAAATCAATATAATATAGGGGTCAAGAAACTTTTGCAGAGTCTGTAGCTCTATTATCTGAACTGCCACATGTCCCTGCAGAAAGGCAAACTCTGCCAGATCCTCCAGCAGCAGCCCCCAGAGACACAGCGTAACTCTGGTGGCCCATGGCAAATGGCCACACTTCCGAAAGAGACATCAGAGGGCTAAATTTAGATGGCACCTTGACCCTGTGCTTGGGAGACACAGATATCTAACTTAATATCATATGGGACATCTCTCTCCCTGTGGGATTTTCAGTCCTTTTCCCTCTCCTGGGGTTAAATCGGGCAGAAGGGGCCTGGCAGCTCGCTGTGGATGGCAGTCTTGGGAAGAAGGCGGTGGCAGGCTGGGTCTCAAATCTACCTGCCTGATTTAGCACAGGATTAGTGTGATCCACCTCATGTACATGCTGGCTGCCTCGTGGCTCGGTGATTTTAGGGCCAGCAGAGGGCTTGTTTACAGCTCCACTACAGATCGATCTCAGCCTTGGAGGCACAAGGGTCCATCCTGGTGGTGTTCAAGCCAACTGTAAGCACTCAAAGTACTGGGTGAAATTCCCTGCACCAAGAGCTATCACAGGTATTTACACCCACAGGAAATCTAAGGATCCATATAAACCCAGAAGCTGCAAGTTTTATCCATGTGAATTAATTTGCATTTAATAATATTAAGATGCATTTAATAATATTAAGAGTGGCCACTTCTTTCTACAGTTTTTAAGTGTGGGTAACTTTTCACGTGGAAAAAGTGCAAAGATGAGGGGCAGGATGAAACTGCAGTAAGTTGTACTGGTTTGCTTGGTAGTGCCACCCACGCCCACCTGTTCCAGAGGCTTGGGATGTGACAGCAGGTGACAATAAGAGAGAAGCAGACAGAGAAGGTGTCACATCTTCTCTCTCACTGCCACATGATGTATCTTTCTCTTTCTTGACTTCAGAACAATCCATTTCAAACTCTGGTCTTGCACTAGACTGCCAGCACCTGTCCCCTGTGGCAGGGAAGGACGTTTGCAGGGAATGAGACCGTGTACAGGCAGCACTTGGCCCCATTCAGCTGCTCCCTGCGCTATCCCCTCCTGCTGCAGCAAACAGCCAGCATGGCCATGCGAGCAGTCACAGGAAGAGCACCAGTCTGATGCAAGGGAGACAGAGACAGAGAGGGAGCAGTGAGGGAACTACACAGGTGAGTGATTTGCTGACAGGGATCAAGGAAAAAAATAACAAGGGAAAACATGGGGTTAGTTGTGGTCATAGAGTCACGGAACAATTTGGGTTGGAGGGATCCCTGGGAGCTCACATAGTCCAACTACACTCAGAATGGAACAAGTTTCAAAGTCCAATCAAGTGGCTTAGGCCTCTGCCCAGCTGAATTTTCAAAATGTCCAAGGACAGAGATTTCACAAGCTCTCTGGGCTGTGACCCAGGGCTGACACATTCAGATTGTCGTCAAGCAAGAACATAGCTTCTTTTCTGCAGAAATGCCATCTAGCCAGTCAGTCCCTCACCTAGGCCAATGCACGGGGGTGTTCTGCCCCAGGAACTGCACTACGCATTTGTCTTTGCTAAACTTGACCAATTCCTGTTGGGCACATCTGTTCATGACCCCTTAACACCAGGGAACAAAGTGACTCAAAGTCGGGCAACCTAGCAGCGAGGGCTGTCTTTCAGAATTCCACTACTCTGAAAGTAATATTCCTTCCACACATGAAGGTAAATCCTCCTCTTGGGAAAACATGAAAAAGATTCCCAATGACAGCAGGTCACCACTTCGCTGACCATCTTTCTTAGCTTGGCTGCAAGCTCAGTCTTTAAAACATTCCAGCAAAATCAAAGATGTAGTCCTGCAGGCAAGTCCTTCTGTCTCAGAGTCTCTTTCTTTCAAACCACTGAGCCAGCAGACTCTGCTAGGACATCCTCTCTACAAGCTGCTTTGTTTTTCAGGGGATCTCACCAGTCCTGCCTTCCTGTCGTGTTGCATCCCTGCAGAGCTAGAAAGTGAGCCAACGTCCCTATCAATCACCTGACTCTGAGCAGAGACAAAAGCATCACAGGAATAATCACCACATTTCTGTATCTCTGTCTCTGCACACACCGGCATAGTGATCTTCCCCATGGCACCACACAGACTGGGCAACTCCCCAGCGAGCTCAGAAGTCCACAGCTCTCCATGCATGTTCCTCCAGGTCCTTCCTCCCATCAGTGCTTAAACAGAAAATGTTAAAGCAGAGCAACTCCACAGAGCCCTCATATCCATGCCCTTTCCTTCTGTCAGGTTTGAAATATGATGTGCTCTTTCTTATAAAGCTTTTATTTCACAGCCACTTCAGAGACGAAATGTGCTTCCTGGGGCCTTTTACCACCTCTGACTCTCAAATAGAACAAAAGCTGGTTCAAGGATACCTGAGCCCAAAAGGAAAAACTGTCCTGTTTGCAACTGTTTGTTGCACCTTGATTCCTAGCAACATGGAAACAGGGAACAAGGAGACAGATCCAAAACAACACACATCTAAAATCGCACTGAGAAAACTTCCCAACCAATAGCCTTGCAGGCCTGAGGATTTGCACCAGGTACTCCACAGAACCACAGAATGGTCGGAGTCGGAAGTTACCTCTGGAGATCACCCAGTCCAATCCCCCTGCTAAAGCAGGTTTACTTACAGCAGGTTGCACATGAACATGTCCAGGTGGGTTGTTAATATCTTGAGAAGCCGATTCACCAACCTCCCTGGGCAGCCTGTTCCAATGCTCCATCACCCTCACAGTAAAGATGTTTTTCCTTAAATTCAGGTGGAACTTCCTTTGTTCCAGTTTAGTACCTGTTGCCCCTTGTCACGCTGCTAAGCACTGCTAAGAGTCTGGCCCCATCCTCTTCACAGCCTCCCTTTAGATATTTATAAGCCCTGATAAGATCCACTCTCAGTCTTCTCTTTTCTAGGTTAAGCAAACCGAGCTAATACAGCCTTTCCTTGTAAGAGAGATCCTCCAGTCCCCCGATCTCACCTGTGGTTCCACTGGACTCTTTCCAGTAGTGCCAGAACTTGCAGTTCTGCTTTGTGCATTCCCACCACTAAGCAGCTCTTTACCTACCTCCTACCTACATTTCAAAGCCATGCTCAAGCCTTAGAGGTGACCCATTCTCAAGGCATTCCTAATCACAGCTCCACAGGCCTGAGCCCCTCTTGTGAAGTATGGTCCACTTCTGTTTCCACCACATGTGACACTGTAGAAATATGTATCAGGTACCAGGAAACCAAGATGTCAAGAGCTTCTCAGAGCTCTTAACTCCAAATATTCATCTTCATCTAGAAGTACACTCTGCCTATTGACTGCCTTTTGTGTTGAATGCGGGCCTCTGAATTGGAGGGAGCACAGAAAGATGTGCAGGATTGCGAATTAATCTCCTCAGCTCTCTGATCTACTAGTTTGGCACAGAATTTTAGGGGAATCTGACTTTCTGATTCATCTGAGCCCCAGAGAGCTGAGGCCATGGCTGACCCTATAACAAATAACCCAACACCAAAGCAGGTGTCTTCAGCCTCCTTGAAGCTTAGATACCTTGAGCTTTTCTGGATCAAATCATGAATCGGTGAACAGCATGGACAGATGTAAGAGACCTGGCTCTGTCCAGCCTAGAGAGATGCACACCCTTCCAGAAGCCAGACCTGATTCAGACCCATCATGCAGGTGCAGTATAAAACCTGCCATTCTACCCAGGAAATCCTTTATTTTCGACATGAAATGCAGCTTCTCTCTGCATTGGCATCAGACAACCATTCTGTTTGTCAGACTCACTAAAATATTGCCCCTTTGAACAAGTACGCAATGTGTCTGAGACAAGGGTGAATTATCCTCAGCTCTAGACATTTTGTTCCTGTACTTCCCAAACCACTCCAAATACATCAACTGGGAAAAAAGACTTGGACCTAAATTTCTACATCTTTTGTACATATTAATTTCTTACATTGGTAATTGTGCAGTTAATATGCAATTAATAAGTTCTCCTCCTGCTTCAATTTTTCCTACCATTCAAAAGCTTTTCCAGAAGAAAGAAACTGGAACATTGTTTGCTGACATAGCAATGTGTGACTTCTCTGTCTTGATGTTTTGTAATTCAGCTGTCACTTCTTAAAAAACGCTTAATCTAGACATATCAATATATTTGTAAAAAATAAGGAGAGATTAAGCAAAGCAAAAGCTTGGGAGAGGATCACATACCATCTCCTGGCATTTGGATCCATGGAAGAACCCTGTGCTAGGACAATATCATCTGCCTCTTTCCTCCTACAAATGTAATTTTTCTCTGTGCAGCCATCTCGAAGTTTTCATAGAACCATACCATAGAATCATGGATGGGGTTGGACTGGAAGCGACCTTAAAGATCACGGTATCACAGTATTGTAAGGTTGGAAGAGACCTTTGAGATCACTGAGTCCAACCTATGGCCCAACACCTACACCTACTACCTACACCTACTCCTACTTGTCAGTTACACCATGGCACTAAGTGCCTCATCCAAATTCTCTTTGAACACCTCCAGGGATGGTGACTCCACCACCTCCCTAGGCAGAGCATTCCA
>VWPV01031043.1:0-10072 GCA_013389885.1 Geococcyx californianus | reverse complement strand
AGAACTGGACACAGCACTTGAGGTGCAGCCTGACCAGTGCCGAGGAGAAGGGGATGATGACCTCTCTAGTCCTGCTGGCCACACTGTTCCTGATGCAGGCCAAGACACCATTGGCCCTCTTGGCCCCTCGGGCACACTGCTGGCTTATGTTGAGTTTCCTGTCCACCAGCACTCCCCAGTCCCTTTCCGCCTGACTGCTCTCCAGCCACTCTGCACCCAGTCTAGAGCTCTGCCCTAGCTTCAACTCCCCTGCCATGGGCAGAGACACCTTCCACTGGATCAGACTGTTCAAAGCCTCACCCAACCTGTCCTTGAACACCCCCAGGGATGGGGCAGCCACCACTTCTCTGGGCGATCTGTGCCAGTGCCTCACCACCCTCACAGGAAAAAATTTCTGCTTAGTATCTTCTTTCAGCACAGCTGGGAGACGGGATCTGCAGCTTACGAGAAGACACATCTCAACCTGCCTTTGCAGGTGAGGAACACACCTGTAGAACCAAACCCTCTGTGAAATACCACTGCAGAGGAGGAGCCAGCTGTACTCACACAACACAAACACAAACAGCACACACCTCAGTGAACAGACAAAATAAGGCGGAAGGAAATGGGGTTACAGACAAGGAGAACAAGGAGTCACCTGGTTGTGGGATAGGCAGGAGCTATTGATACGGCATTGCTCCAGTATTTTCTGGGCATCACTGGAAAGGAGAGAAATAAGGGGATAAGACAGTATGTGCTGTGACCTATACAGAAGACAAGGCAGAAAAGTTAACCAAAACCCCTTTTTGGAGTTTGCAGAAATAAGGCCCCAGCAACAAGGGAAATTTGTGGAGTGCACGTTGAGACCCTCTCCTAGATTCACATAAAATGGGATAAAATAGACAAACTGGCGAGTCCAATGGCTGAAGCACAGCTTGCCATGACAGGTAGCAGTTGGGATTTTTTTTGTAATTGTTTTTCTTTATTTTCATGTTTGATAATCAAGAGGTTTACTTAAAAGTTTCAAGGTTTTTTTGTATTGTTACTTGCACATGGAGACGGTTTTTTTTTTTTCCACACACTTCACTAAACTTCACTAAACACATCCACAGATTTCAACAAAATCACGTTGGAAACTGTTGCGCACACAAAAATAAAGATCTCGAACTCAACTAAAAATAAACAGTTCTGAAAAAAAAACAAACGCTAAACAGAAAAACACCCCAAGTAAGTAGCAAACTTGAGCCTTCTGTTGCTCAGGAAAGACCCAAATAGTCAATATTCTCTTAGAATGATCATTTAGAAGCTTCACCAGAAATATTCTTAAGTAGATTTTGATGCTTCGATGAAAGACTGACATAAATCTGTCAAGAATCCTTTTGTCATATTAAAACTGTTGGAGGATTTCCAAAACAGAGAGAATTGCCTTTCTCACTGCGTTCTCTTCTACGCTGATTTCATATGGCCTTGAGGAGCAATACAAGAGCTCATCTTCTGCTCACTTTGCTAAGGCCAATCTTTTAAACTCTCTGAAGAGAAGCTGTGGTCCCCAGATAGCTTTTCAGGGCTCTCAGTCAGCACAGCAGCACAGCTGGCGTGTGTGTCACCTGCTGTCCTAGGCCTCTTCCTACTAACCATGAGTTGAGCACTTCCAGGGAGATGCAGCCTCTCTGAGGTCTGGGGGAGTTTTTTCGTTGGCGTCGTTGCACCAGGACATCAGTCTGAAGAACATCTCTGAAGTCAAGAGAAGCCCTCAGTGCTTTGTAGGTTTCATTTTTCTGGGTTCCCCTGGGAAAACAAATCACATTGTTTGTGAACTCAGCTTTAAGCCCACAAATGCTCTGCAGCACTTGTTTGTCGGGGCAGGACAGTGCAACACATCAGCAGACAGGTCAGGTGTGGTGGCCTGGTGGCCCCTGGAACAGGAGGCTGGGAATGAGGGCGACAGCGATTCCCAAAACAGCCACCTCTGGTTGCCCCACCAGACATTTGCCTGTACATACTCAGGGGTAAACCAAGGGTCACATTTGGGCCAAGGCAGAAATTCCCACCACCCAACTTCCAGGTGCACTGAGACACTTCGAGGATGACTGGGACACGAGGAGGAACGCCACAGGAAGGGTACTGGCATTCACAGCACAGGTCGCACCCTCATGGAATCACAGAATGTTTGGGTTGGAAGGGACCATCCAGTTCCAACCCCCCTGCCATGGGCAGGGACACCTCCCACCAGACCAACCTGGCCTTCAGCGCCGCCTTCCCTCAATCTTCTAGACTGCAAATGAATGACCATTCAAGCCCATTTGTTATTCAAATAAGGCCAAAAAAGGAACCTAACTAATATGAAAACCACTGCACTGTGAAACATTTAAATTCAACTGTTGACCTTAAGGAGTTTCAGCTCCTTACACTTCCAGGAGGTACAAAAAGGTGAGCACTGCAGAGGGCAGTGGTGTGTAGTTCTGTGTTGTAATGAGCTCCTCCACAAACCTCTGCAATACATTTTGTTAACATCTGCCTGCCGTCCTCATCATTTTCTCCTTCACCACTTGATTCCTCCCGGAGCATCTGTAAGAGGCCGACTTTAATCAAAGAACTATTTCAGAATGTTTTTAGGTCTCAGAGCATGTCAGCGTTCTTTCAACTCTTCTAACGTCTTTGAAGAACTGACGTGCTCCTGAGACCAGCCTCCGACTCACAGTCCTTAGGAATACCAGGGAAATCTCACAAAATACCTTAAGTTGGAAGGGACCCATAAGGATCACTGAGTCCAACTCCCTGCTCCTCACAGGACTAGTATCAAACTAAACAACATTACTAAAATACATGCAGTAGTGAAGCTGCTGCAGCAGTAATTGGTACACAGAATAAGGAATACTCCCACTCCTTATTAAGAGGGGACAAGATGCTTGTATTATTTCCAGTCTGGCTTTCATTAGGTGTTAGTGTTTTACGCTTCCCCCAGTCTCCATCATATCTTTTAGTTATTGCAGCTTATCACTATCATTACAAGTAAAAGCTGATAGAGTGAAGATTAATTTACTTGGATGATGCTTTCTTTTTATAACACACAAAAATGCATATATAGACTTTATTATTTGCTCATCTGGCTTCAGCCACTACTGAAAACTTACTGTTCCCTAATAATACATGAAAATGTCAGATAGTGGTTTCGCTACCTATGGTCCCTGAGTGCTTTTTGAACTATTGTTCCATTTAAGAAATATGTGTCTATTATATTCACACTTTTTGAGGGCATTATTTAACTTATAAATTATTTTCATTATCTTTTAGAGTTACTATCACAACTTGACCTGTATCCACTCCCTACCTAATTCAACAAATTATCACCTCATCAATTCCTTTTTGAAATGTCAAATGATTACGATTATTTTATTGCACAGCAACAAGAATAATACTGGTAAGACACAGTTGTCTCTTGAAAAACCTTTAGCTCATTGGATCAAAATTTGCACACAGATCTAACCAGGAACTTGATGCAGTTAAAAAAATGCAGATAAACAGAAAACTCTGATATTTCACATTTATAATGTGAAAAAGCTGTATAGTCCAATGAAATGCTTTTAAAATTTTGGTAATGAGTTATGTAAAGCATGCTCAACCCCACATCAGTGTTGCCCAAGCCAGTGTTTTCCATGCCCAAAAGCCTTTCCAGAATCAGTACCAGCTGGGAGAGATCCATCATCACCAGCCTGCCTGGAAGAGGAAGGGCAACAGTTTCTGCTCTGGGTGAGAGTGAAATGGATGGGAAATGCTGTTGTGACTTAACTAAAAGCAGCTGGCTGAAGGGGGTACCTTGCTGCAGGAATATCGATGGTACTCAAAGGGCAATAGCCAAGTCTGACTTTTCTCTCAGATATCCCACGTGCTTCACTGTAGAACTGGTGAAAGAAAGAAACTGACCTCTTTATTTATGTAGCAGTCAGGAAATGACATTAATCAGCCTTGGCAGTCCAGGAATGCTTAATGCCACACCTGACACTGCCTGACACTGACACTGCCTCTGCTGGGGGAAGCGGAGGGAAGCAGCAGAGCTCTGGGGCAAGACACAGGGCCTGAGAAAAATAAATCTCTGTTACACGAAGTCCACATTCGATGGTTCAGTTTATGTCTACTTGGTGCATTCAAGCCCTAGGTTAGCACACTGCTTAACCCCATGTCCAGCTCAGAGCCAACGGTTAATCTGGAGGCAGCACCCTTGTGCTCTCCTCAGTCAGAAAAGTGCATTGAGTAATCATAGAATGGTTTGGATTGGAAAGGACCTTAAAGATCATCCAGTTCCAACTCCAACTCCACCTCCCACCACACCAGGCTGCTCAAGGTCCCATCCAACCTGGCCCTGAACACTTCCAGGGAGCATCCGCACCTTCCCTGGGCAACCTGTGCCAGGGTCTCACCACCCTCATTGTGAAGAATTTCTTCCTAGTGTCTAATCTAAATTAAAGCCATTCCCCCTCGTCCTGTCACTACTTGTCCTTGTAAAAAGTCCTTCCCTAGCTTTCCTGTAGCCTCTTCAGGCACTGGAAGGCTGCTATAAGGTCTCTGCAGAGCCTTCTCTTCTCCATGCAGAACCCCAACTCTCTCAGCCTGTTCTCATAGCAGAGGGGCTCCAGGGCAAGGAAGAGAGCACGCTGGGGCATCTCTGCAAAGCACAATGCAGTCTTACTAACCGGCAGGCAGGTTTCCCAGCAGTATGTAACACCAAGTAAAATAGCAACCTGGGTCTTACAGTTGATTTGCCTCAATTCCTTAAGTTTTCTTAGCTTGAGTATCTGTTATTCAGTGTTGCCATTTACTCATGATACCTGTCAGCATAGCAAACTCCTGCATGTTTTCTCAGGGCTGCTGTCTGCCCAGGGCACATCAGCTGGGAGCAGAAGCAAGGACAAGCAAGTTCCCCTCTGGGCCAAAGGAAGAAGAAAACAGGATACAGCAATGATTGGTAAGAGACAAACAACGGGCAGGAGAATCAAAAAACAGCCAGAGGACAGGTATCGATCGATCCCAGTAACTTCTCAAGTACACACAATCGCTGTCTGTAGGCTACACTTTAGTGTATGGGAACCTCCATGCTGACTGCAAGAGCCACAATTAGCTCCTCTTACTCCAACAGCATGGAGAAACCTCACTCTGAGCAAGTCCAGGAAGCAGGCGGTTGTCTGGAGGTGGGACATGAACAGTTTGCTATGCTGTGATTGCACACACAAACACACCACTCAGACATTTTCCCATAACCCTGACCAAGCAATAAGCACCTGTGGTGGTAACGATGGATGAATCCAGTCTGATGGCTGCATCCATCTGGCTCAAAGTGGGTTTGAGGGAGACAGACTGACACCAGAATAGGCCATGGCTAATCTACTGTAATGTGCCCACTTGGCCACTGTGCTGCTTGGTGTCCAACCCAAGCCATCTTTGGAATAAACTGGCATCTGCAGCTGGTATGCAAATATGACTACAAGTCAATCTCCTTGCTCCATAGTGGACAGCCCGGAGTCCATTGAGGTCTCCTGCACGGCAGCGGGCTGCACACTAGTTTCTCTCTTTGATTATGGATGACTCTTAAAGTTACTTCTTGAGCTTCCGAGAGTCCTCGCCAGAAGAGATCCTCAGTGACTAACAGCAAAGATTTCAGAGTTGGCATCCTAAGTCATATAAAGGATTGATTGCGCATATATAATCCTTTAGACATAAACTGCTGGCTAAGTTTGAGACCAAATCTGGATTCAGCTGTACCTAAACTCTTCTCTGGAGTTTAGGAGTTTAGAAAGGAAGGGGATCCTTTATGAACCTCATGACTCAATGCAGTAAATAATAAAGGGTACCTTGTCATTAAATCTTGTTAAACCACTGCCACATTTACTATCAAACCTTGTTTTCTATCAATGAACATACTGCTGCTTCTCTTACCAATGAAAGGCACCACTCCATCCGCAACAGTTGTCTGGAGGTGGGAAATAAACAGTTTGCTACACTGTAAATGTTTTAAGATTAGATAGGTAGCTTGGTCAGGGAATGGATCACATTCCCATCTCTGCCTGTGACATCAGCTTCACTCTTCAGACTCAGTCCTTGCATCTTTGACTTTCGTGCAAGGCTTAGAGTTACAACTGCCTTCTCCTGAGTGCCTGCACACCCACTGTTCAGTGAGTTGCTCCTGCGATAGAAACTCCACCGCCATCAGTGTTAGCTCTTCCCTTTCCAGCTCCATGCCTCCTCTAACAACACTAGGGCCTGCTGACACCACTAGGTTTGGATCAGCAAACACCCAACGGCCTGACCACACATGTCATCAAAAAGAAAGGAAGGCTTCTCCTGCATAAACTCACCAGTCACACTACAATACCAGAAGAGCCAAACCGCACACGTATGGGAAATCCAACGCTTCCCAGCTATGTGGTATTTATTGACTGTGCAAAAATCAACTCCTGAACATGGCCAAGAAGGCTCGTATGCCATGGACATCCCTCTCTGCCTCCCTTTGGCCCAAATAAATCACCTAGGACAGGGCTGCTGCTACATGGACAACAACTGCAGCTGAAAAATTTCTTCTCTAAGGACTCTTGGGAAGTACACAGCAAGCAAGGCAAGACCAGATGAATTGGGGTAGTAGCAAGCTCCTTTCTTCTCACTGTTGTTCCCCTCAGATCTTCTACATTATATGACGGGAAAAAATGGCAGAGTCTGTGAGAAATAGTGACTGGCAGCAGCAACCCCATCTCTAACTTGTAAGTCTGAAGCAGGCAAGAATAGGTCAAGGGCCCACAGCTGTCATCTAAGTCCCCATGATTTGGGATGGGCACCATGGTTTAGACACTATTACTTACAGCAGCAACGACTTGCCCATACCATATATCTTGCTATGATTACAGGCGATGAATCAATGAAAAGGACAATCAGGGCACAGCCTAGCAATACTGGTTTTCAGAGGCTCCAGTAGCCACTCACCTTGCAAAAGTCAGTCCATTATATTTTAATTCTGAAAACGCATTGCAAGTGGCATGCTCCTTTGACAGCACAGGTGCTGTGTTGAATAAATTGTGCCAGTCATTGCAGGCAACAGCAGCAATGGCTGCTGTGAGTCACCTAGCCAAGCATCAGTTCCTCTCTCCTCCAGCTCTTTGCTCTTCTGAAGCATTAAATAAACCTTGTTCCACTGCCAACATTTAGGGATTGAGACCACCCTGCAGAAAATTTGCACCAATATGCCTTCACTTTTCCTGTTGTTTCCAAGGGTCATCTGAGCTGGCACCACACTACAAATCCTGGTGTTGCAAGCACAGAGCATTGCACCTACAAGAAGAAAAGCATTTAGGTTAGGGTATTCCAGCTGAGCAACCTCACATCTCGGAGGAACTTTCAAACAATACTACAATGAAGAGCTAGAGAAGTCTAGGGAGTGACAGCATGGATTGTAGATGCTTGAAGTTCAGGGAGAGGAAAAAGGGCTGTGATACCCCTCTGGCTTTCCAGTTCCCCTTGAGGAAATCATTAGTGCCACCACCAAGAAAAGAGAGTAAATTACACAGAATCACAGAATGACCTGAGTTAGAATGAACCCACAAGGACATCTGAGGCCAATTCCTACCCCTACATAGGAAAACCTCAAAACTCACAGCATGTGTCTGAGGGCATTGTTCAAATGCTTATTGAATCTTGTTAGGTTTGGCACTGTGATTGCTTCCCTGGGGAGCTGTTCCAGTGCCCCACCACCCCCTGAGTGAAGAACCTTTTCCTAATATCCAACCTAAACCTCCTCTGGCACATCTTCCTGCCATTCCCTCGGATCCTATCTTTGGTCACCAGAGAGATCAGCACCTGCTCCTCCTCCTCCCCTTGTGAGGAAGCAGTAAACTGATATGAAGTCCCCTCTCAGCCTCCTTTTCTCCAGGCTGAACAGATCAAGTTACTTCAGCTGCTCCTCATACAACACCCCTCTAGACTCTTCACCAGCTTTGTGGCCCCCTCTGGACACTCTTTAGTAGCTTGCTATCCTTTTTATACTGTGGCAGCCAAAACTTCATCCAGTTCTCTAGCTGGGGCTACACCAGCTGTAAGCTGAAAGAGACCTGTGACCCCTGACAAACACCAGGCACAGGACCATCTGCTGAACTTTGGGCAATGTTTTGACTCTTCAGCCAAACTGCTTCACATGCCATTCACTCCCTCCTCCCCGATCCACAGTTTTATACAGCAAACAGCTTTAGCTTTTCTGTCCAGAGAATTAGCTGTGGGCTGTAGGGAGGCCACAGCAGGTACACCAGCATAAACTGGTGTAACAGAAGGGAAAACGAGGTCCTTCACCTTTAAAGCTCAACAATGGCCTTACAGATTTCCATGGCAAATATTTTTTCCATTTAATCCTCTTCACTGCAATTCACAAATAAATACTCTGCACAGAAGTACTATCTGCGTTTGGCCATTATTTCGATAACATACACACACAGTGCTAGCTACTGTTATTAACTCAATAAACAATCTTTATTCTGCTATTTTAAAAGAGGTAATAGCTGCAGTCTGCATTAAAAATACCTTTTACACTGTAAAAAAACCAAAGAAATCACCACAAGCAGTGGAAAACATGAGGCTACAACTTCTCTAAAACCACACACCAGTTTCCCTGATCATAGTAACTCTTTAGAACCCTCACACAATCCAAGGATCTGCACGCTGTTTCCAGTTCCCCTTCACAGAACACATGGTAATAACGGTGGAAAACTGAGCTGAGTTCTTGTGATTCCTTAAAGCCAGCTGGAAACAACGCTGTATTAACACTTTCCCCTTTCTTTTCAGTGTCACCTTTCCGGTGCCAGGGAACCAGCAAATCCTGAGAGTGAAAGGAGGTTCGGTTCGTGTGGACAGGCAGACTGCAGTCTGCGACTGGCCTTGCATTACAGCCTTTGTCCTTTGAGTCATTAAGGAGTTGGTCAGAACACGCTGAGTCTTGGCTGCTGTTACTAGACATTTGATCACTAAGTGGTCTCTGGGATGTGCCAGTATTGATTTCCTCCTCCTTGTGTTTACTACCGTTCTTTTCCTTAAGGTATTTAGACTTCTGGTTTTTGTATTCTTGTTCCAATGCCCAGACGTAAATGAGTGCCGTTCCACCAGGTCTTAGAAGCCGAGCTAGTTCACGGATAGCAGCCAGTCTCCTCTCCTACAAAGGGAAAGCAAAGTGTGAAGCTACTACATGAACAAAGAGACAGAAGATGGAATGGCAGCAACTCCTCCTTATCATCCCCCCAAGGATACAATAAAAGTCAAAGGAATTTTTCCTACTATTCATTTTCATTCATAATAGAGTCCAGCACTACGTGCAAGCCAAGACATTATCCTAAACACAATTCTCTTTTAATTTGAAAGCAGTGCTGTGCTGAGCAGGATTTCTCAGATATATCAGCCCATCTGGAAATGACACACGCCTCTTCAAGAAGGTTGTACAACATCCAAAATCCCTGATTCAGGGCTACAATTCCTGATGACACACACCTTCATTTTGCAGCTGAAGGAGCCAGATTTACAGCTTCAACACAGGTCCTCTGTCCACCCAAACGAAGATATATCAGCATTCTCCAAAACTGACTTCTTCCTACTTTTTTTATATTGGATTTGGAAACATTTGCTACATTTCTGGTATGGAGAGGCCACTGGGCCCCATTTCAGATTATGGTCCCACCATCTAAAAATCTGTTACGATTGCATATTTCATGCTGGGAGAAGCTTAGATGGCCCAGAGATACGACAGACTAGCAAGCAATGTCTCCGTTGTTCTTTGCAGATGGACCACGAAGGTACAGAGGAAAACAAAACATAAAATCTGCTCAAGATCTGAGCTGGGAAGTAACATATCTCTTGAATCCCAAAGCAAAGCCTCCCTCCAGTGTCATTCATTGTAAGCAGATGAAAATACAAACAGCCAGATCAAAGAGCCAGTAGGAGCAAGGACATCTGACAAGCAGGAGAATACAAAGAGAAGGTCTAAGAAGCAGCATCAGAGCAATAGCTGAACTCTGCTCTGACAACTGGTTCCCCTCATGCCCGACATAAGAATATGGAGCTGTTGGAAAGGGTC
>VWPV01031042.1:0-13410 GCA_013389885.1 Geococcyx californianus | reverse complement strand
ATCCCTTCCCTCCAGCCTGGGCATTCAGTACCCATGTTGATGGGAACACTCAGGGCTACACCAGCAGCGCTCTTAACGGCTAAAGGAGGGGATCCTTTGGGCATCGGGCGAATAGAGGGCAGATAGAGAGGACAGTAAGGAGCTGCTGATTAGTGATTCAGTAATAGAGAGTCTCAGGAGGCAGATCAAGGTCTTCTGCTGACCATGAGTTAAATACCCTGGTCTCTAATACCAGACTAAACTCTGCTATGGGTTTCAGTATTGATTTCCTTCATGTAAACAAAAGCCATATATCAACAACACAGGGCAGATATGTACATACACAGTACCATATTGTTCATATGGTGCTGTGCTCTTGGTTATGTTTTTTTACTCTTGTCTCCTTCTGGCACTGTAATTAATTTTGTTTCCTTTCTTCTCTGCAACTGGAATCAAGCCCTGGGTATTTCTCCTCTGTATTTCCCCCTCCCTCTCTTCTTGACTTCTTCACCATGGATGACAAGAGTTTGCCACTGACTTTATACAAGCATTTGAACATGAAATGTTGGACAAGTTGGTTTCCTTAGCAACCACTTTCAAATACACTGTTAAAAGCAAATGGAAAAGAACCCTAGCAAACAGGATTTTAACTCATAAATTCCTCTTAATTCCCAGGAATTTTAAGAGCTGATATAGTCCCTTAAGAAATTAAGATACCTAGTTCAAAACATTTGTTAAATCAATGACATTAAGGAAATTAGGATACCGTTATAAGATGGAGTCATGTTATCATCAGAGTAACTTCAGCAGGATTCAGAACAGACATTTTTTTTCCAGAAGGCAATGTCCAGTAGTTTCTCTTTTTGTTTATTTGATACCTGTCTTTGTAGGCAAGAGAAAGAAAAATTCCCTGGAAAAATCTGAAACCACAACAAAATTTCTTGAGGTAATGTTCTGTATTTGCAAGTGCAGCTAGTGTAGCAGTTGTATTCCATTCTCTCACTCCACTCCATTGATGTTTGTCAGATGTGACCTACAGAAACAACCTCCAATGAGAGGAGTACTTAGACCTTGGTCCCTTTGCTGAGGTCATCAACAAAGGCACCAACTATTAGCACATAATTTATCTCCACAGAGAGGAATGAGCCAGACTGACTCAACACTTAAACATGAATTAGCCAGGGATTAGAAGAACTCCTTGCTTCTTCTCTGCAGTGACAACTCTGAACCACAGACACTGGAACACTCAGCTGCCTGCAGCTCCTTCAGAGCACTGATGTTCCCCTTTTCCACTCTGTAACAGTCATATAAAGAACGACATACAATGGCTGCAGCCACTCCAGTGTGACCCATTGTCTTTGGTCTTTCCATCAGTGCAACACTTCCCTAAAAACCATTAAGGATTGTACTGAGGATTCTCCTGTGTTTTAGGTAGTATCTGATAATGTGGTATTACTGCAGCAGCTCCAACACACATGTTTATTTCTTTCAAACATCAGCATTCAAGGTTTAGTCAGGGTATGGAGAAGCTAATATATAACCCCCTTCCTCTTGCATTGCCTGTAACAGAAAATAAAGTCCTGGGAGTCTGTCCAAATACGTCCTTGTGAAAGCTGTGCATCCAGTGAAGTTCTGTGCAACTGCCAGTCTCCAAGTCATCGTGACAAATAATACATAATCCTTCCTCCTTCAAGTAAAAGGAAAATTAGTTCAACTCAGAATTGCATTTAATTAGGTAATCAAATTGTAATTAATAACCTGAATGAATGGTAGATGATGATTGATGTTTGTTGAATGTATAGCTGAGCTATGGGTCTAAATTTGTTCTGTGCAAAAGGAGTTAAAGGGATGGAAAACCTATTGTCTGAAGTGGATTCACCTCTAGCTGTCAGCAGGCAGCACTTGGCATGTAGAAGAAAGAGTTCATGAAACTTTTTTGGTATCCCAAGTTCTGGGCTAACCTGTGATTTCCATTTCTGCACAGATCAGATCAGCCCAAAGTTACTTTACTGTCCCTGAAAAGCTTTTATCGCTACTAGGACTGTACAGCAAAACTCTACCAATCAGTTTAGAAATTGCATGAGCTAAAGCATTTTGACAAACATGTGAGAACAAGAATGCATCAAATACGACAGAATACTAGTCTTTGATGCTCTCGGTATCACTTCTTTCTGCTCTTTTCTGTCTGACCTCAGAGACAAGATACAGCTGAGGGAAGTTATCTTTTGCCAAAGTACAGTAGAAAATAGTCTAGGATTCAGAGGGATCATCCTAAAAGGAGGAACATCTGAAGAACATCATTCTTCAATGCCATCTAACACAACAGAGTAAATAAAAATCCTTCCCCTGCAGGCAATGTTTTCTATGATGAGTGAGTTTATTTTAGCATTTGTTAATACACAGTTACATAAAGCTCTGGCATAGCAACTGCAGACATGATATTCTATATGAATTTTGTTGGATTTCAGTATTCACATCTCATTGAATGATTAGATTTTGTCTGCAATACCTTTCTGGATGTGTTTCAAGACCTGTTTGTTTTCAGTGGTTTTGGCAGATAGTTGTATAAACTCAAGTTCCCATGATTATTACTCATTTCTGTGTGAATAATTTTGGTTATCAGATTTAATTATATCTCTAGGTGATTTTAGACTATTCATACGTACATGGAATGCATTCAGAGTTGTGCTGACCTAAATACCTTCTTTTCTGCTAAATAACAAGAAAAAGTAGAGATTAACATTTTTATTTTTTTCATATTTAACATTAGGTTTCTTTTTAAGTGAGTATTATATTCTTGTTCAGCTATACATTATGGTTGGGATTTTTTTATTTATGCATTTAAATATTTCCCTTTTTTTCCTAGAAAGGATCATTGTGAGCAGGTACATAAAAAGACACTTCATTTTGTCTTTGTGGGGTCTGGCATTTTATAAAACAATATATGATGTACAAGTACCCAAAATTTAATTAATCCTCAAAACCATGCTGCAATTAAACAATACCTCAGATGCACACAGGGATAAATATTTTGCCTTAGGAGTGCACACCTAAAAGATGAGGCAACCATGCTTGACCTTCTCTTCTTAGCCCTATCAGAAAACATTGGGTTGTAACTGGATCTTGAAATTCTTAGAATCACAGAATCACTTAGGTTGGAAAATAGCTTTAAGATCATCAAGTCAATCCATAAACTTTACACTGTCGAGTCTACCACTAACACATGTCCCTAAGTGCCACATCTACACATCTTTTAAATACCTCCAGGGGTGATGAATCAATCGCTTCCTGGGCAGCCTGTTCCAATTCTTGGCAACCCTTTCAGAGAAATAATATTTCCTAATATCCAATCTAAGCATCCCCTGGCACAACCTGAGGCCATTCCCTCTCATCCTATAACTTGTTATGTGGGAGAAGAGACCAACACCTGCCTTGCTGCAGCCTTCTTTCGGGTAGGTGCATAGAGCAATAAGATCTCCCCTCAGCCTCCTTTTCTTCAAATTAAACAACCACAGCTCCTTTAGCTGCTCCTCATAAAACTTGTGCTCCAGACCCTTCAACAGCTTTATTGCCTTTCTTTGCACACGCTCCAGCACCTCATTGTCTTTCTTGTAGCGAGGAGCCCAAAACTGAACACAAGTGGCCTCACTAGTGCCACGTATAGGGGGATAATCATTTCCCTACTCCTGCTAGCCACACCATTTCTGATACAAGCCAGGAAGCTAATGGTCTTCTTGGCCACCTGGGCACACTGCTGGCTCATGTTCAGCTGGCTGTTGACCAGCACCCCCGGATTCTTTTCCGTCAGGTGCCTTTGCAGCCACTCTTCCCCAAGCCCACAGCATTGCATAGGGTTGTTGTGGCTCAAGAGCAGGATCTGACACTTTAGGTGTGCTGAACCTCATACAACTGACCTCAACCCATTCATCCAGCTGGTCCAGATTGCTCTGTAGAGCCTTCCTTCCCTCAAGTAGATCAATACTCCCATACAATGTGGTGTCATCTGCAAACTTACTGAGGCTGCACTTGATTTCCTTATCCATAACTTCTTCTCTGCCAGCATATGGGGTCAGCCTGCTCCTGCCTAAGACTCCCTTCCTGAAGAATGTTCAGCCTTCCTGGAGCCTTTTACCCTTCAGGACTGCCTCCCAAGGGACACTTTGACCAGTGTTCTGAATAGGCTGAAGTCTTTCCTGTGGAAGTTCTAGGTGACAGTTCTGCTGACCCCATTTCTGACTTCTCCAAGAACAGTAATCTCTATAATTTTGTGATCGCTATGCACAAGACGGCCTCCAACCATCACATCACCCACAAGTCCTTCTCCATTCCATAGCAACAGGTCCAGCAGGGCACCTTCTCTGATTGGCTTACTCACTAGCTGTGTGTGCATTTGTGTGTACTGATGGCCTAATTTCTCACAGGAGTACTTTCTAGATAGACAGAAGCTTTGGGAAGGATCCTCATAGATAACCATTTTACCAGAGCACCTGTGAGGCACAGCAAGTTTAAAATATCCTTCAGAGACCTCTGAGTCATGTCAGCTTTTGCCAGTGGGAACATCAGTCTACTTCTGCTGCTTGCTGGTTCTCCTCTGTTGTAAAACAACTTCAGGTTTTCAACATTTCCTGTTAATATGCATTTTGAAAAAGATACTTTTTTCATCTTTTTGTCTTTGCTTCCCACTAACAGATGTCCTTCATGTCCAAGGTTTGGACTCTGATGCAAATTGCAGCCATCCTATTCTTGGAAAGAGCAGAAAAAGCAAATAGTGTTTGCCTAGGAATGAGTAGGTGTGTGCAGAAAACACCCACAGCCAGTCCAGCTGCTCTGGGAATTGAGGGTGGGAATCAAGGCAGTAACTATTTATTATGACAGTCATGACCACTTTCTGTGGAAATCAGCAATATCATTGTGATCAGGTTCCTTTTCGTGTTATTGTCTTCCTTCCCAAATGCCTGATTCATTAAGAAATATTTATGTGGATAACAATTTCATTCTATCATGCCAGTTTTAGTCTAAGTGATACTAACGTATCAGACTACATGGAACTAAACTGAAAAGGGCTGTTGGTCCAATCAGGCATGATCTGAAGAGAGAGAAAACACTTTTGAGTGTGCATTTTAGTGATTTAAGGATTACAGTGTTGAGGATATTATTTGAAGGCTTCTGTTTCCAGAGCCACACAGCAGGGCCGATGGGCCACCCCAGAAAGGACACTTTAAGTCTCAGATTTGAAGATGAGGTTGTAATAAACACAGGAGCTGTTTGCAGGCAGACCTGCTGGCAGTGAGGCTTGTGTGTGCTTTGATGGAGGTGCTAAACAGTAAGTCAAAGCCAGGCACAAATAGGGTTTCTATTTTAGCTCTTCTTCATGTTTTCATTAGGTGTGGTGCACAACCAGCACATTAGCCTCACCAATACAAGTTTTTTCAAATTCTGCTGGGATACAGCTGGACCAGTTGCATTGACCTGGCTGAAAAACAGGAGGAGGAAGCTGATGCTCTGAAATCCAGGCAAAGCTGATGCAGCTATGGCATTCAGCTCTCACAAGATGTGGGGGCAGGCTGCTAAATGAAAGCACGTACGCGAGAGGTTTTATCTGAGGAAATCAGTCACAGCTGGCTATGTTCCTTTCTATCTAGGTCTATTTGTAATGCCATCTTCAAATGAAGGCTATAAAAGGAAACCCATTGGCATGGAAGTTTTAGCTGACAGAAGAACTTCATGAAAATTCAATCTGGATTGGGGAGGAGAGGAACTGTGCATAGGACCAACATTTTTCAGTCAGATTTATTAGTTTATAATATATGTTACCAGGCAAGAAACAACTTACAGGCATCAGCAAGGGTTTATTGCTTTATTATGTATCCCCCAAAGCCCTGCTTAAAAAGGAAAACCATCCTTTAATAGACACAAGTGTTATAATGCTTTAAGGATGCCCTAAGCTTTTAAAGTTGAACATTCAAAATTAAGGCTCTAAAATAAAATATTTTTTTTAATCTTTGTTAATTACAGAAAATCACAGGAAGACTATTCAGCAAACTTTGACTTTTGTTCTTGACTTCATTAGTCTTCACCCTTCTCTAACTGCATATCCAAAGCAGGCTTTCACTACTCTAGGCCTGAGGAAATTATTTTCAAAGGGGGCAGGGTTCTTCTCTGCAAGGATGACTTACATGTTGAAGAAGGGAGACATGAGGGAGTTGGGGGGGAGGCTGTATGTGTTTATGAGCATGTGGAATTGGATTTCCTCTGCATAGAAGGAAATCTTACTTATAGTTGGTGAGATTTACATGTGAGTTTAGGAGACACTCAGCCAAACAAAACAAGAGTTTTCCTAAGTCCTGCTTACCATAGACAAAGCAGTTTCCATTCCCTTGGTTTGGTCCTAGTTCTAGGAAAGAAAAAAAGGCAAAATTTTGTGGCAATCTCTGGAAGTGATTATATAGAAGCATGAGCAGCAGAAATCTCTGGTTTTACTGAAGAGCTCTTAGCGAGGCTCAAATTTTGAGGCAAAACTAGAGATGTAGTAAAAGAGACTGGCAGCTATGAGGCAGGGCTGCAAAGTAGTAAACAGAGAGGGGGAAGGCCACAAAAGAAGTAAGATAAAAAAGTTAAAACTGGGAGAAAGAACTCATTGTGTGACTGAGGAAATAGGACAGAGAACACAGGAAAGACCTGGGGGATGTCTTACTGCACAATGACAGGGAAAGCTGAGGAAAGTGAGACATCGGAGAGGTGTAGGAGAGAGCATGTGTTTGTCTTCTATTAATTCAGTAAATTTGGAGTCAGGAGGTTGACAAAGCAAAGATAAATGTTTCCAAACAAATCTAAATGAATGTCAGGTCCAGTAAGCAGGTGGCCACTTATGCGTACCTTTCCTTTCCCAAACCTGCTCATAAGTCCATTTTCAATTAACACAGAAACATAAGGCTATGGATGACTTTGCACGGTTCTGTAATACATACATGCTCTCCTCTTAACACATTCACCAGTTTCCTGCTGCAATGCTAAATATGTCTGAAATCCTCTTATGGTGGTTAATTGCTAACTTGGATCTTGCTACAGATACATTCTTCCTATGACAAGGATAACATGTCATAATTCCTAACTGTAAAAATTAAGGACAGGAAGGTATTAACATGGTGTCAATTGTGAAGTTGAATCTTACTTTTATTTTACAGGTTAGGGCTTCTTCTAGTTTACATACTTCTAGTTAACAGGCTTCTTTTGGTCAAAACAAAACAAGAATGCTCCCCCTTCTTTTCAGAGGGAGTGTTAAAATTCATTATCTTTATGCATTCCAGCTGCCTGTGCGTAAATATCCTTTCTCAGTGCTTGCTTGTGGTGGAAACTGTCCATTGTGTTTTGCAGGCACAACTTCTGAACCTTTATCTTCTACCTGATCTCTCCTTGGCTCTGATTTCTCTCCCATTCTTTTGTGAGACTTGTTTTTTCTGAAATGTAATCTTTCTCTTTCTCTTCTCTCCTTCATGCCTTCAGGTTGCTAAATGGCAGGAAAGAAATGGCAGGGAATTAAAAGCTACTCCCACATGAACAAAAATCTCGTTATTTTATTTCACTAATAATATATAATGAAATATTGCAGTCACTTACTTCAGCAAGATCAGCTTTAACATGATGGGCTCAAATTCAAGGTGCCAGCCAACCATCCTAAAACCCAGTAGGAGGCAACATGCTTTGGATTATACTCTATGTATGGTAGCAGGGTCACTTGGCCAGAGGACTTGAGGGGGAGAGCAGATAGGAGGGAAAAAGGGAGAGGCTCTGAGATTTCAGCCCAAACTCCATGTTTCTGTCCTTTCGCATGATCCATCTTTATGTGCCTGAAGGCTGTTCAGTGATAGCTACGAAGACCCCACGGAAAAAAAGTGCTGAAAGTCATGAAGCATCCCAAATCCACTAGTGTAAGAGAAAAGCCATGTGAAGGGTAGGAGACAAAATGGGATTACTTTTACCCCACTTTTCTTTTAACCTGTGTGATCACAGTTGTTTGAATTATACCCACTGCACTGAATGTGAAAATACCGCTCTGTTTTGGAGGCACAAGTTTAAGCACACTCCCAAATCTCCTTTCAGATGTGTAACACGTATCACTCAGTTCTTTGGGAATCTCAAGTCCCTCACATCTTTCAGACTTCAATGGTGACTGAGGGAATGACAGCAATTTGGTCTACTTGAAAGGCAGATTAAAATACCTTCCAGCACACCTCACTGTGGATTACAGAAGGGTTCTATAATCCATGTTTTTAACTATCATTGAAGTTGTATTTAGTGCATTATGCTCACTATACAGGGGAGGTTTAGGCTTGACATTAGGAAGAAGTTCTTCACTGAGAGGGTGATTGGCCATTGGAATGCGCTGCCCGGGGAGGTGGTGGAGTCACCATCCCTGGAGGTGTTCAAGGAAGGATTGGATGAGGCTCTTAGTGCCATGGTGTAGTTGACAAGTAGGAGTAGGTGTAGGCCATAGGTTGGACTCGATGATCTCAAAGGTCTTTTCCAACCTTATGATACTGTGATACTGTGATACCTATTGTACAATTATTGCTCACTCACAGGCTTTCTAGACTTTTGAGAAATGATAAATGACAAAGCATACAAGCACTAGTGAGGGTTGCCGCATGAGGCAATATGAAGTTCCAAAAGAAAGAAAGTCTGAGTAGCTCCTAGAGATGATTAGAGAATGCACTTAAAATCTCAAAAATGGCATAACACAGTTGTCATCACCGTATTTCTGCATATTCTTAGAGGACTGGGCATGCAAGGACTATAATTGTGGGACTCATCATGTAATGATGCTGCTTGTTGAAAAGAGAGGGTTTTTTCTCTCTTCTTGTTGCATAGAAGATCTGCAAGGAGAGTTGAAAATTACTTCTTATGCAAACTGTTAGTGTCAACAAACTGAAAGATAGTTCCTTGTATTGCTATTTGGTGCTAATGTCTAGTATTATTCAAGTGCAGCTTTTTCAATAGAGTAACTGAATTTTACAGTGTTCTTCTGACACTTAAAAGCAAGTTAGGGTTTATTACCCTTCCTTCTATTGCATAATACACCAGATAATATAAAACCACATAATAATGTGTCACAGACAAAAGGTTGTTATTGGCTACATCATCAACACAAACAATATAGAAAATGATCATGTCTCAGGACAAAATGATGGGGAGAAGAGAAGGATGAAATGAGGGGAGGATACCCTGCTAGCTGAACGCTCTTACAGTGAAAATATGTTCAGCCACTTATAGCAATGGCTGCTGCTGCAGTGGTGACACTGAAGAGAGCAGATGGATGGAGTCCCAAGCGGTAAAAGAGAAGCCTCTCAAACACCATGGTGTCTGGCAGTCTTACACGTAACACTGTGCATGGTTAAATAAGGTCAGGAGTAGTGGGAAAGAAAGCTGAGTCTTCTAACAAAAACAAAGCAAACCTGGTTTTATATCATCACGTTTCATTGGCACAGCCATAGAAACCTCTGAAAATGTTGCCACAGACAGTTCAGTGTCTCATTTTGAAGAAATACATTTTAGAATAAGTCTAGATGGCAACACTAAACCAAGAATTTTCAAACTAACAATACTATCACTTTAACCTTGTTTGCACTACTGTAAGAACCACATAATTCGAGAAATTCTAAGTCAAATTTACTTCTGCTTTGCCTCCAGCAAAGCGACAGCAATTACACCAGGGATAAAGCTGGCCTGCTTGTTGTTTGTTTGTTATTTTTTCTTCAAAGTGATCTTAAGTTGGATGTTACCTACCAAAGAAACTGAGCGTTTGCTTTTGAGGTGCAATTGCTTTTCAAAGGACTCTGCAAATTCCTGGATGGAGTTTGATCTTGTCTCTGCGCCTGAGCTGTCTGCTGAAGGTGTTCTGCTTGCCTTCCTGTGGCAGTGGCATTTGACATTTTGGTCTTCTTGAAATTCTCTGGAGTCCCTGAGATGGCCTGAAGATGAGCCTTTGGAAGAAGTGTGAAGTCGTGTGGTATGGAGGGAGGAAAGCGTGGCCTGAAAAACAAGAAGTCTTTGCTGAGTATTGAATAATACAGCACAGCAAACAGGGTAGATTCTTTCTGACACAGAATGCTCTCTGAACAATGGTGCAGAATGAAGGACCTTTCTCAGATTCCTGTATCTTTCCCTCTATGTACAGGAGAATCGCACTGCCAAGAACTTGATTTCCAGAGGCAGTAGCAGAATTTGCTTTCTTTCCTGGTTTTGAGTATCTAAGTTTTGGCACCCAAATGAACATTTCAAATGTAAATTGTCCTTCTTAGTGCCCACTGACACTAAAAAGAACTGAGATCCTAACCTCAAAAACTCAGACTTCACATCTGGCAGCAGGTTCTAGGTAGGACTTTCAAAAAGTAAAGACCTAGCCTTTTGTGGATAGATGAGACAGATATCGGGTTTGACCCACAGGTGCTCCATGTCTTATCAGATGTTTAAGTTCATTTGAGTGCAACAGTGCTGAATTCAGTTGTGCTGAATTTTCAGTATGGCCTACATGCAAACAAGATGTTCTGTTGTCCAGGTCTGAATTTTCTACTGGTTTCTTGGGCATGTTTGTCCTGAACTGATGAGGAAAGCCTTTCAGGGCACTGAGAGACATATCCCTACCAGAGAAATGGTAGGAAGCAGATTTCCTTCAATTACATTTGTAGGGCTACAGTGGAGAGGGAATAAATATTGTCTAGTTTCCATGTGGTTCTACTTACCCAGGCCTGACATGCAGATAAAAGATATTGATCTCCATCAACTATGTTTAATTGAATATCTGTAAAGGAAATTACATTGATACAGAATTGCTGTGTCCTGTAGAGTCATATATTGGTGGTTTCAGAAATAGACACACCTGTAGGAGAGATGGATGAGAAGGCCACCACATACAGCCTGGCCAGCCCCAAACCCTGCCAGCTGCTGATGTTTTTCAAGGTGACTAGCTGAACCCTGCTAAGATAGACAGTGAAAATTGTGAGAAAGAGATAAGAGTTACCAAAAATGAGCCCCTGCAGGTGTTAGGTTATGGCACTCCAGGCACTCAGCTGCTCCATACGTTTTTGACTGTGTGTACGATTTGTATAAGCCTGATGCTAAATCTTCAGCTACTTAGTAACCCTGAGAAGCTCTGCTGGTTTCAAGGGAGCTGTGATTGTTTATAAAAACTTAGGATCTATCCCATAGATTTTTTAAGAAAATCCAGGAGAAAACTCTACACTCATTGTAGGTGGGAAATTGTGGTCTTTGTTTTGTTTTTTTTAAGAAACAACAGTTGAAAGCTAAACCAACTTGGTATAGTGGTCACATGAATCTGCAGACCTCAAACTGCAAGGGTCTTGAAACATCTCATGTATATATTTCCATTTACTCTGTCTCAGATGCTGTTATAAATAAGAACAAGGACCTGTGCAGCCTTTCTCTGGATAGTGAAGGCTGAGCATCCATATGGTTGTGACTGTATCACATTAGACATGCTTGATGAGAGTTGTCAAAAATAATAAATCTTACACCTGACAGAAGCATCTAATACCGAAGGTGTTCAGATCATACGGTATTGGTTCAATTTCTTTTCTAGACATATAGTATTACGGACTGCCTCTGAGAGTACTGGTAATGATTTCTGCCATACTATTTTTACTTTGGTTTCAAACTAATCAATACAGCTGTAACTTCTCTAAGGTCATATTGAATTGTGATTTTAAAAAGCACCAAAGCAATCACATTGTGCTTGAGGGACACATGACCTGTCAAGTTCAACAAGCTAAATGTCTCCTGTGTGATTTTAATGGCACCAACATATATTGTTTCCTGGAAATATAAATTGTCTCACACTAAAAATCACAGTTATTTATTCTTAAAGTGTTTGGGAAAAAAACCAAACCAAAACAAAACAGGAGGACAGCTGAAAAGGGGGAGGGGGTGGTATTATGTCAGTCCTGGTTTGCAGTGTTTGTAAATGTTTTATTTTACTAAAACATTGCTTTTTAATGTCTTCCACAGACAGAATGATAATTAGGCTCCTAACAAAAAGACTGCAGTTCACATAATCACATGGCAGCAATGGTTCAGAAAAAGGCCAGGCCTTCCTCTGAAATGTGTATCTGCCTCAGCGGACTAAAGGTAAAGCAACTCATACATATCTATGCAATCACATTACTGTGACTGTGCCTCCTTTCACAGTGCCTTTGCATGACACGTACCACCATAGGTAGGAGGACAGCATGCTCATGCATGTCAGCGTGTTGCTGCCTTACGGACACAAACCTACAGAGGACAAGAGTCTTAACACAACTGCTCAAGTATGAATAGCTTATAACTAGCACAATACATTAGTCTCCTTTTATTTATGATTGACTCCGTGGAAAACTGAAAGAGTCATAAAATGGAGCTCAGTGATGCAGCAGATCTGGCACTGGCTTTAGATAAAATCTGTGTGGCTTTCTTTCTGTTTCTTAGATTTAATACATGCATTTAATACATGCATTTAATACATGCATTTGGTGCCAAATTGCTTCGTAAGATTGTAAATGAAAAAGCTGAAGACTGCTTATGAAGTCTCAGCAGCTTGCTGACAATTGAGATGGCCTCTATACCCGTATACATTGGTGTCCAGCCACCACTGCTGTCATCCCTTGACAGCGGTTTTTGAGCACAGTCCTAGTACTTGCTCCCGTCCTTGTCCCAGCAGCTGCCTTGTGGCTACATCTGGTGCCTCTTCAGAGGATTCCTTTTGGTCTCTGGCTCCTAGAAACTAAAACTTAACTGTAGAAGAGGAGAGGAGGTGAAACAATGGAAAAGTCATGGGAAGGGGGAATGATAAATGCTCCCTTGTATCAAAATGGGGAAATTTCACTGATGCTGGGAAAGCCAGAAGCACCGAGCATGTTGTCAGGGGTTGTTTCTTCCTCCTTTACTCCTCCCTTGACTACTCCTCTTCTTCTGCTTGAGCCTTTGTGTAAAGGCTAGTCATGTTTAGTGTATCTATTTACACAACAGCTAATCATTTGCCCAGCTAAAACACACAAAAAGTATATAAAAAGAGTACCTCAAGAAACAGATGTCAGTATAATTTGCCTATTCTCTTTCTCAGTTTCAGATGAAGACAAGATAATTGCTTCTATCTTTGGACTCAATCTGAGGACTTGCACGGCTGTCAGTAAGAAAGTTATTCTTCAGTGTGTCAGCACAAGCATTCATGAAGTTTACACAGGCTCCAGTACTTTAGGGATATTTTGGAATATCTGACATTCAGATCCTGTCCCACAGCTTGCTTTCCTTCTGAGAAGTTTATAGCCAAGCATATTCCTTGAAAAAGTTTGAGCCCAGCCTCCAACTGTAGTAACAATATTGTGATGGATGCTCAGTCTGACTTTAGTTCAGATTAAATGTTAGAATCATAGAACCATAGAA